>VXBL01003340.1:0-10487 GCA_013400195.1 Aramus guarauna
TCTGGTTAGTGTCTTTTTTGGGATCACAAGCACTGGTTATTTCAGCGTAGATCACCAGCAGTTCTTACCTCCTCAGAAGAAACACTACCCCAAATCAGCACAGCTAGAAAAATGCACTGACACTGCTAGGTCAGGAGCAGAGACAAGCAGAGGGACCAGCCACAGGTATACACAGACCTCGTGTGAGGAAGGGTTTGCAGCACCAAGCTTTGGCTTTTAATGTGCCTTTCAAAGGGCTTGATTGATTGCTGTTAATCCTGTGAACAACTTCGGTGTTGTTAACAGGACTGCCCGCATTAGTAAAGGTACTTGCATGCATTAGTATGCTCCTCGTCCCCATGACGTCAATAGACAGCTTTCCAATGACTTCCAGGAGGGCTGGATCAGGCCCTTGCTAGCAGCAAGTTTTTAATGAACACTGTTTGGTGCAGGGAAGGGGTGCATAGTGATACATCAGTCCTGAATATCTTCATTCTCCAGGAAACGAGCAAGTAAAGAAGGTTCGAGCAAGCTGAAAGGTTGCTGGAGGGGGATTCTTCTGCTGAACTTCAAAACCCTGGACCCATAGCACACAGAGCCATCATTCGTTGAATGATATATAATAAATAGCAGGCAAGTTTTGTTCCAAATAAATAAACTGTATGTGTGAATTTTTCTTTTAGATAGTAATTTATCCTTCTTTCGACCTAGGTAGCTAAATCAGCCCATATATTCCCAGATTCTCTGCTAGTTACATTGAGATTTTCCAAATAAAACATAAGACTGTTAATAGCAAAAATACACGTTCTGATCACAGTTCAAAGGTACAGCTCCCAGCTACTGTTGAAGGGCCCAATCCTGGCAAGTCTTCTAACTCAGCAGGGATTGTTTATTTCAGCTTGTTAGGCTTTCCAGGGAGCGCTGACAGGATCAGGGCCTATTAGCTAGGTAATCAAATAAAATAATTGAGAGCTGCATGTGCGCTTCTAACACATCTAACAAAGGGAGAGGGACTATTATCCGCTAAACTTCGGGTGAGAACCCAGGCATCAGGGGATGGGCCCGATCCTGAAAACCTTAATCTGCGTTATTGTTAATCAGTCTGCTGTGGTCAGAGGGATTATTCATTTGAGTAAGGATTACTCATGTGAACATTTGCAAGATTGGTCCCTGAATTAATGCATGAATCAGTGTGGGTTCTTTCTGGGTTTTTTGTTTGTTTGTTTGTTTATTGGGTTTTTTCTTTCTCCCCCNTGTTCAGGATTTTGGGTTTTGGTTTTTTCTCCCCCCCCCCCCCCCCCCCCCCGCCTTAGTTAGAATGAAGAAGGTTGATTGAGCAGAGAAATGAAAAACTATTTGCATCCAAAGGAGCTTAGTATAGGATTGTAGTCAATGCAGGCAACAAAAGGTATCATAGTAATAAAAGGGAGCTTTGTTTATGGAGACCTTTTGTTATTAAAGTCACACTGGTGAGTTTCAGGTGGTAAAGTGAAGGCAGCATAGAAACTAGGGGTTAATAGAGGACAGAAAAATAGAAGAGAGTGTGTTTGCGTCTGTTCGCATGTATATTTAGACACAGGATTTGTGCAGACACATACATACACATCATTACACTCCACCCAATGGATTCTGCTATTTAAACAGAGCTCTCCAGAATATTCCTATTACCCATGCTGTGAACTCTGTAAACATTTTGTATTAGTCCTTTGAAAAGAGTATCAAGTTTATTATCTCACCATCCCTTTTCCATAATATGTATGTTCCTATATATAAAGAGTAATGAAAGCAAGTAAGCTTGTATTGTAGGGACAATAACGCTTCATGTTAATATGGTCCTTTTCATCATCAAATCATTGTGCAATCATTAACAAATTAATGCTCACAGCACCCCTGTGAGGAAGGGAGATTTCAGTTTAATAGGGTCTGGTAGCAGCACCAATTACAAATCCTCTTCATCTTTGATAAACTGCACATGTTTAGGCTGAAATTCTCTAAGTTAGGTGTTTGTGTTCAGTTCAAATTCTTTAATTATTTCTGGAAGATTTCAGCCTGAGCTATTTCTCTGTCCCTGAGAATGACCCAGAGGAGAATTGGGCTGGTTTGAACTGAGTCAAATGAGATGCTTTGTAAAGCTCTTCTGTCCCCATGCTTTACAGCGTGATACTAAGAGCTGACAGGAGGTGAAGCTCTTTCTCAAGTCTTTTTGCTACCTTGGGGAAAATCTGCCCCAAAGTGGCCAATTAAAAGCCTTGGGAAAATGGCAGTTCTCACATACTCACTAGAGATGCAGATTTCCAAAACCAGATTCCCCCGTGACTCGGCTCTCACCAGGTATGCTCCGGCAGAGACAAGAGTTATTGCTGTTGCAGTGCTGGCCTGGGACAGACTGGAAAAAAATTGGAGTCTTGAATACCTGAGACAAAAGCAGGAGTCTGTCTTCTCTGAGCTTTTGGGGACTGACATGGAGATCCAACAGTGAGGCTAGAGCAGCAACTGAAAAGAAACACCTGGGGGGAATTCAGAAGAGCTGGAAAGACAAAAGAGGTTGGACTACACTGGGATGGGTTGAGAAGAGGCACAAATGGGGAACAGACTGTGGTTCAGACTCAAGGGTGGTATCTGTACTATCAAATGAACCAGGTCCAGAGCACAGGGTTAAGAAATTTAGTAATTGCCTTAATCGTAGCACAGCCTTTGGCATGGGTTTGGCCTGTATCACCCTCCCAACCACCTTCTAGGTGCAGTTTGGAAGTCTTCACAGACCAACAGGGTGTTTCTAATAGGGACTAGAGACAATGATAGTGTGGTTTTTGGGAAAAGAGATTTTAGCCATATAAGTATGTGGTGCCATGCCATTTGGACCTAGGGTTAAAGAATTCTCCAGGTATTTCTTTGCATTGACCCAGTTAGCCATGGAGAGCTTGGGAGGAAAGGTTGTGTTGAGATGCAACAGTCTGCTTCTCAGTAGGAAGAATCTGGGAAAATGCTGAGAAAAGGAAGTGGAGATAAGTCTAACAGGGAACTCTCTGTGGTAGAATAACAGGGAAAAGGGAAGGATTAATATAAGGAATGTAAGAAAACATTGGAAAATAAACTGTGGAAAGTGTAGTGGATCTGAGAGATTGTGGGGTTGGCAAACTCAGGGACAGGGCACTGGAAAGCTAAGACAGGAAAAAGAGACATATTGAGTGAGACCCAAAAAGTGAAACTGGATATGGGACTGGAAATGGAAGGGAGATTACAGAGCGAGAAGAGATGGATCTGAGAGAGGGATGAGTTAAAAGAATAAGAGGTCATGCCTGGAGGAGAATATTTGCCCTGCAAAACCCACTCTCCTGTGAGTTTGAAATGGGAAGCAGAATCCTTCAGTCCTCTGCAGTCAACAAATGGCACTGCACATGCCATCTACTCTGTGAGTGATCATGTAATTAAAGGCTGAATTAGAATGCATCTGTAAAACAAAGGAAAATCCAGGTTGAGCACGTAACCTCAGTTCTGGGGGCTCTTAATATTTAAGTGCTTGTCTTTGCAACCAGAATAATTTCCTTTTAATTAGGGTTTGTATGCATGTTTGTGTGTGTGTGTGCGCACACACGCTAACATATATGTGTGTGCATATGTGTGTTCACATTTATATTTATTAATTAAAATTATGAACATGAGTCAAAGAGCTGTGAAGAAAAAATAGTTTGGTGTTTTTGGTTTTTTTTTTTTTTTTTTTTTTTTTTTTTTTGGTCTCTCCAGTTTGGGATTAGGGGAATTTAACTTAATTTATGTTAAAGATGGATTTTAAGCCATCTTTTTGGGACTCTTGTCCTCCCACAACTGTAGTCACAGTCAGTGCATATTTTTGAAAATGAAGCCTAACTCTGAAAAGGACTTTAAGCAACTAATTAATATTTGGGCACCCAGCTGCTTGCTGAACTTTAGAGAGAACCAAGTGTGGAGATTATGTGTGTGACGTTAGCATCCCAAGTCAGTGGTCACTTTTCAAGTGGAAGTTTACAGCCTCAGGGGAAACAATGACAAAGTCAGTGCTCAGATTTGGAACGCTGTGATATCCCATGGCATGTTTTACTTCTGAAGCTATGCCCAGTCTCACTTTGAACGATGTACGTTGTAGGCACAGTCTCAGTATTGGATTTGTTTGCATGAATGAATACTTGTTTTACAAACCCTGTTCTTGCTCCTATTTATTCTCCAAGTAGCCAGAGGGAATGTTAGTCAGGGTCCGGCATCAATGCTGCTGATTTCATGTACCTCATTCTAATGCAGATGCATGGCAGATGACAGCGTATGTGGGGGGAAGTGTGTGTGCGCACACATGTATGTGTGCATCCACACATAGATATATATGGAAAAACTGTAGACAGAGAAGGAGGGTGTTCTACAGCCAAATGTGCAAAAAACATGCCTCATCAGCTTTCTGTTAGAATTTCATAGCATCCTTAAATAAATTTTTCTTCTCTTATTTTGTATTACCTCTCTCTGTCTGTCTGTCTCTCTGCTTATTTCAGTGTCTCTCTATCTGTCTGTGTATCTACAAATCCATCAGTTCTTTGCTGTCTGACAGATGGTATCTCTACCTGCATTATTTGTTACTGGTGTTGCAAGAATGTTCAGTTTCCTTAATGGTCAATTTTCTAAATCCATCCTAGAATTTATGAATAAACTTCAGGTCCAGTCTTATGCATTTCAAACTTCTATTTCTTATTATTTTTGTCTCTTTCTCCCCAGGATCACTCCCCAGTAAATCACTTATACTGTTGGCTGCTTTCTAAAGGCCAGACATACAGATGGAGGCTGTAAAGGAAATAAGCAAGGTTATACAAACTGTACAGGCCTTCAACGCAAAGGGAGAGACTACTCGTGGTTCTAACTGTTTAACCAATCCAACATTAATAAGCTTATGGAAACAGTATAAGAGATCATCTGGCTGCTGTGTGTGCACACAAGTGTGTATTCTCTAGGAAAGTGTGGGGTCTTGCTTACTTCAAAATTACATTTCCACCTGGGAGATGTTTTCGTTTCAGACACCCTTCCAGCATCTCAGGAAAACTGTGCATTGCATGTACCTCCCAGTGATCTTAAAGTAATAGTTATAGTACAAGTGACAGACTAATACAAAGATTCAGACTCCATTTGTTCCGTTGACTGCAATAGGAGGGTGAAGAGGTCTTTTCCTGTATTTCCAGCTGGTGGGTTGTGCTGGGCCTGAAACTAGAACAGACAATTTTTCATCCTTTGTGCTTTCTGCATGTATCCATTTAATTTAGGAGCCCCGGTTACCTCTGTAGCTGATGCTGAAAGATAGGTGTTATTGAGGGCTGTTCATCCCTCCAGACCTTTAGCTGAAGAGGAAATGGTAGATTTGAATTCAGAAAGGAGAAGTGCCAGATCTCTAGGACGCAGCAGATGAGAAAAATGCTCAGAGGTGGTTAAAAGAGGGACTGGAAAAGGGGGAGAGAGAGAAATTGGGAGGGAATGCAGAGAAAACTGTAAATCACAGGGAAAGCAGAAGAAGGCAAAAGAGCTACAGTTTCCTGAAAGAACCAGAAATCTAGGTGGGAAATGGGTTGAGATAATAAATCTAGAGAACAAAAACTGTTTAGGTAAGGAAACTGAGGCCTTTCTCAGGAAGCTCTGGACAAGCACTTAAGGAAATTAGATGCAACAGCTTGGAGGAATTAAAGTATAAAGTCAAAGAGGTCAAGCATGGGGAGAAAAGGTGTAGGCTCTTCCAGAGTCCATAATTGAATAAGAGGTCTCTGGATCTTGCCAAACTTCCAGAGTCTTCAAATTCATGTCGGAGACTGACAAAATGTTCCAGCTCCATCCAGAGTGGCTCCTCATGCAAACCTCCTATCACTATCAGCTATCATGTTGTGACAGGAAATAATGCGATGAGGCTAAACGTGTCATGACCTTTGTGAATTTATCCATGCCAAAAAAAAGGTATATAAGATGAACAGAGACATTTGTATATGCATTTACATTCATATTTTAACATTGAAACTTAGTATATGCCAGCATTAGTTTCATATACAGTTGGAAGTTAGCTTTTTTTTTGTGAAATCATGGGCCAAATTTAAATATGAATTTAAACTTCCTCCCACTTAGATTGACTGGAAGATCTCCCATTAGTATAAGCAACAAGTCATCTCAAGCACATGGAAAAAGTCAAACAAAATACTGGTATCCAAAGCAGCATCAGTTGAAGACTCAGAGTCAAAACAGGAGAGCTCTTGCCCTGTAGTTCTGCTTCAATGTGTTGGCTCATGCTGTGCTTCTGCTGGTGCACAGCCAGAGAGGCACTAAGAAGAGACTTAGGAGAGACCTGCTAAGTTCCAGATTGACAGAAACAGACCTTGCTTTCCAGGGGCAACTGATTTTGAACAGAAAAGGCCTGGTCTCCTTCCCAGTCTGTGCAGAGGAAAGGAAATCTTCTTCTTCTTGTTTTTAACTGCAGGGAGTGTCCAACTGACTAATCAAAGGGGTGCATGGTGTTTGTTTCCTTGCAATGCAACTTGAACAGAACCAAGACCCCACAGAGTGGGACATGAAGGTGAGACTATATCATTCTGTTGTTAGAAAGAGAAATGCATAGCAAATGGCAGCCCTGTGTGTTATTACTATTGTCTATGAAATCAATGGGAAGAGAGGCTTCCTTAGCAGTGCACCTGAGGGACAATTCTGCTCCCTTGAAGAACCGGGGTCAGGCCATGGGGAAATCAGCTAACTTAAAGATTTTACATGGCTGAAAAAGATTATGTAAGGAGATTACACCCTTCCACATATCAACATATTCAGTATCTTTGGGGTTCAGTTGTTATGAAATGGAACATTTTTAGCAAAGACATATCTACCTCTTGGTGATCTTTTCTTCCATCCACACAGATGAATCAGTTGAACTTCTGTAACTCCATATGGCCTGTGAGACTCGTGCCAGAGCAAGCTTGTCCTACCAACATGTGGTCCAAACAAGCTGTAAGAGCCTGAAAGCTTGGTTGTCTTCCACAGTTATCTCAAGAGGTCAAATTAAGGCAAGAGACTTGCTGATGACTTGTGAATTTCCTTTACAGAAAGTGGACTCATCTGGGTTTCAGAATACGCAGGTGCTTAACTGAAGATGTAGGTACAATTTTTGATGATTGTATTCTGCAGGGAATTTGTTTCCCAAGGGAGCAAGTGCTCCTGTCCAAAGGCCATCAGTTCCTTCTATCTTTGCCTCTCCTGATCTTTACAGAAAATCTAGATCAGGTTTCACAGCCCATCCCAGAAAACCTCAGTTTTTAAATCTGAAAGCAAGAGGTCTTTCAAGCAAGTGTGAATTCTATCTCAATGAGTGGTATAAATTATCTTTGTCTATATCAGGTAAGGATCTTCTCTGTCATAACAAACAATTCAATAAGAAACTTTTCTGTTATTCAATCCCTCTATTCTATCTTTTATGAAAATAAGCACTGTGTGAAAGGGAAACCTCAGCCTAAGCACATAAGACCCAAAGCCACCATACCCCACAGTATGCACCTCAGTTTCAAAAACTAAGATTCATCTCAAGTGTTCCTAAGCACTGAAAGTTGCAAGGAATTCTTTATTATTACCTTTCAAATATACACTTCAAATACATAAGTATATATATTTTTAAAGACCTCTGTTAGCTGTCATATCCCCTTTCCCTTTTTTAAAAGCACTCAACTTGGTCAGCAGCACATTATATACCAAATCATCTCCAGTTATCATATCTCATTGATTTTGCTATATTTGCCATAGAGCATATTGAGGGTTTGAAAATCAGAACTCAATAATGTCAAGTGAGCTTGGGAGGGCAGTGTGCCTTCTGATAAACCAATTCATCAGCTGAACAATCTCAACACGCACCCTAATATTGACCTTAATATTCTGGGATATTTCTACCACATACAGCTTTCAACAGATTTAATTTCTATTGTAACGTTAGTAGGGTCATATTCCTCTTGTATTTAAGCTTGTGTAAACTGAAAGACACTCTGTTATCAATGGATTTACATGTGACTTGGGGCCAGGATGAATAATACTGGTTCTCAAACTTAACTAAGTACAGAACAGTTTGTATACCCAACAGTGTTTCTGTGTCCCTGAGCTCATATCAGGATGAGATTCAGGACTGTATCAGGGCTCCTGTGACATAGTTTCCATGGTAAGAAAAGTGAGACATGAAGTCTGGATGGGAACTATTGTGTCCTTTTTTCAGACACCTCTAGTGTGGGCAGTCATGAGATTAGAACAATGCTGATTTAACAACAACAAAAAGTATTTGCTGGTCAGTTTGAACACAGTCTTTACATATGTTGGCCTAATCTGAACTCTAAAACACAAGTAGAATTTCTAAGGTTCCCCACATTTGCATTGTGCTGGAAGGGAGGGAAGTGAATGATAAAACTGAGTTTCATTCCTGAGTGTAACACTACTTTCAGTAGGGACTTCATGTATCTATGCTGACCTCCAGTTTCCCATTTTTACTGAGTAATGGACTCAGTAATGAAGAGTCAATCTGTGTTTTTAATGTTGATGAATGTAGAATTTAGTTTATACAAGAACCCAGAAAACAGGAGGTGAACCTCCAGCACATTTTCATTCCTGACCAGTCAAAATCAGTTGATGGAGATGCTTTTGTCTATCCAACAAACACAGAGTGTAACATGGCAAGACTCACAACTAGTCACTAACTCAAGTGAACTTCTGAAACTAGATGGGAAAGCTTCAGTCCTAAACACAAAGGTGGTCCATGAGTTCACAGAGGAAGAAGGTCACTGTGATGTGTAAATACTGTATGACACACAGCAGTTTCCCTGGACGCAATAATTTCCTGGGAGATAATTTGCATGATGATAGACTGGGGTGCCTGGGATTCTTAACAACAATTAAACACTGTTCTGTGATACAACTCAATACTTGTAGATACAATGAATGCAAAGGGCTGAATGTAATGCTGTTGTTGGCCCTTATCCAGTTTTCTGATTGGAGAACAGTCTGGAATCCCGTACACAATCAATCAGCCAAGCTCCAAGATGGAGGAAAAGAAAGAAAAGACCAATAGAGTCAGAAACGCAATGTGCAATATGAAGGCTTGGGCATAATAGCAGAGTTTTTTAAAGAGGATGGAAGATATGACGCTCTTGAAACCGTCCTCTCAGAGGCTGTCCAGGGGGAAATTCAGCATCCCTTGGCAACAAGGAAACAGATGAATATAGAGTTAATAATGTTCCCAAGGCCAACATTCTCCTGCTGAAACAGATTCTAATATAGAAGGCTACATGCGAGCTATTTTTGTGCCTACAATGACTGCTGTGTTTGCCTCCACTCCCGGCATCACTCTCATTGTACTGTATGTAAAGCACTTTGGGACACATTGGCTATGAAAGGAAGTTCAATTTGTGAAACCAAATTCTATTCTACCCTCAGTCACTGCACACTGAGCTGGGTCAGCTCTGCATTAATTTCACTTCTTTTTTTTTTTTTTTTTTTTTTTTTACAGCTCCTGCCTGCCTTCAGAGCTACTGAGGAAGCACACACATGATTTTATATGTCATACAGATATTACATTTTTACGTGTAAAAATATATACATGCTTACACATACACACACAGGGCCACTCTGTAGAAATGACTCATCATGAAAAGCAAGAGACAGGAAAAAAAATATCAGTTCAGGCCTTTCTTTGCTTGAAATTTTCTATTGCTTTTCTGCTGAATGATGTTCCTGTACTATCTGCATAATGAGTACCCTCTTTCTTCAGATAATTAAAGAGATGCTGCCCATATCCAGCTAAAATTATATATTTATACATAGCTACCTTCTATTAATAAACATGTGAGATTGTTACAACTGAACAAAACCTCACAACTCTTCATTATTTCCCTGCACTTAGGCTCTTTATTATCCTTCTCCTTATACATTTAGCACTGGTGAGAGATGCCAGAGAAACAGTCTCAGCAAAAGGACAAAGCAGTGCAGCCTGTTGTCTCACACCTAGAGTCTGATGATTTGGACTGACTCCTTGGTTCTGATAACTGGCATGGCTGTGGGCCACTTTGGTTTGTGTTTCATGAGTTCTAAAATGGGAGTAGCATTATTTCCCACTTACCTTGCTCCCACACACAGTCTTTCACACAAACTTAAGAGAAAACCATTGTCTTTTTCAAGCCCAAATACTTGCTTATGGAAAATCATTGATTGTCTCCAGATTGGGATCCTATGCACCCCATCCCCATCCCCATCCCCACTGCACCCCTAATTATGAAAAACTTCCCACTGTATGTGGTGCCTCATTTTGGGTTCCAGTTTTGTGGTCTTCCATGTAATAGTAGAACCAGAGGAATTTATATTAGATGGATAGATGCAGCTGGGGTGGGGGGTGGGGGGAACAAACAAAAAAAAACAAAACAGAAAACAACCCACAAACCAACTACCCAAACCCAAAACTTGTGCAAAGCATTTGACACTGTTCTGCATGACATCCTTGTCTC
>VXBL01003341.1:29118-43240 GCA_013400195.1 Aramus guarauna
TGCTGTGTCCCAGGGGCTTGCTGAAAATCCAGTTTGGGGGGTCTTTAGGCTTGCAGGGAGGGTGATGCCTTCCCCTGCCTGGATGGTTGGGGGGAACCCCACCAGGGTTGGGGCAGGGGGCTTGGGGTGCTGCCACGGGGCTGGGGAGAGGGTCCCTGCGCGGGAGCGACTGGGGAGGAGGGATGGAAGGAGTCGGGGGATGCACCGCGCGCCCTCCCAGCTGCTGGTGCTGCCTGTGAATCCATCCTGTGCCCCGGCTGTCGGCCACGAGTTCATCTTGTGCGACCGAACTCAGCGTTTTGCTTTCGGCGATGTGGTTTCAAACCTATCCGTGCACTGAGTCTGCCAGGTCTTAGCAGCGTGGGACTGATCCTGCCTGTCCTCAGAGCTGGAGAAGGGCTGGGCACCTGCCTGTGTCTGAGCTGAGTTTTTACAGGTCCTATGAAAACCAAGCAGAGGGGGGAGCTTCAAGCAGCTTTCCAGAGAAGAAGGGGAATTCAATTCTTCTTTTTGGCCATTTACAAAGCAAACCTGGCTTTGCAGCCGGTGCTGCCGTTGACGGTGGGGGGGGGAGGTATTAAAAGCAATAAATAAACTGTTGGGGAAAGGCACCTGCGGACTCCTGCGACTCCGCGCTTACAGCATGCCGTCCCCAAGCACCGGCTGCTTCTATCCCTGATGTCTGCGTGGGTGCCTGCACCTGCGGGCCCCGAGGAAATGATCTGCCTGGTTAAAGAGGTTTTAACTTCTGGGAGCGCTGGGTGACGCTGGGATGCTGGTGGAGAGCCCCGGATGGGTTGGAGCTGCTGGTTTTTACCCCCACCGTGGGGCTGGATGGATGCCTGAGCCGGCGCTGGCCAGGGACGGCTGAGCCCGACCTGGGGACGGGTAAAAACACCCGTGCTGGTGGGGTGGGGGGGCTCTGTTAGCTGTACCCCACCTTTGCCTGGCCGAAGGGTGCCCGTGTTGGTCCGGCACGCTCCCCGGAGCTGCGGCACGGGCTCCCTGGGCATGGAGCGCCTTTGTATTCCCCCCCATGGGAACCCCCCCCGCTGCGGATCCTGTCTGTTCCCCCATCCATAGCAGAGGGTGCAGCTGAGCCCGCACCTCCCCGGCGCTGGCACCCGGGTGATTGATTCGCCCACGTCAGCCGCATCGTCACCTTGAAACCTCCGTGTCAATCTGCCCACGCTGCTTTTCCCAGCTCTCCAACTGCGACGGTCGACCTGGATTTTGCATTGCACTGAGACGTGCTCCTGCTCTGCCCTGCCCTTCCTCCCTACTCCTCTTCCTCCCTGCTCTTGTTTTTTCCCGAGGGCTGGGGAGCGGGTGCTGGGCACGGTGCGCACCGTGCAGCCCCATCACCGGCTGGTTCAGCTGCACGAGGGCTCTTCGGCAATGCAAGCGACTCCGTTCTCTGCCTCGGAAGGCCGTAAATAACCCGGCCGAGCTGCCTCCCCAAGCCCTGCCAGCGCTGGCACGTGCTCCAGCACGGCAGGATTAGCCCACCGGCGTGCTTCGCTCCCGCGTCCGTCACTGCGGAGAGGTGGTACCCAGAGGGTGAGAGGCTATGGGGGGAGACTGAGGGCTTTCCCCCCATCTTTATCCCCTGCAAAATGGGGTTGGTTTGGAAAACTTGGTCCTTCCCCGTGATTTCTGCAGCCAGGTTGGTGTCTGAGAGCCCCGGAGCTGCGGCGATGCTGCTGCCGCGTCCTGGGGGAGCTGCTTTCCCTGCCCGAACTTGTGCTGAAGGAGCATCTCTGTGTCCTGGGGGGTTCCCCAAAAGCAGCGTTTCACCCTCGGGTCTCATGGTCCTGGTTTCTTTGGGTCTGGGGGGCAGGTAGCCTTCAGCAGGGCTGTGGAGACCAGCTGGTAATAAAGGAGCGGGGGAGAGAAACAAGCTCCCCCTTCCTTTTTACTCATTTTTTTAAGTTCTATTTTCATCTTTTTCCCCTTTTTTACCTGTTTTCCCACAAGGTGCCAGGTGGCTCCATGGCCCGGGAGCTGTAATTGCACAGCAAGCAATCGATACCGGCAGGACAGAGGTTTCCAAACGCCTGCCTTGTTTTCCTTCCTATGGAGTCAAGAGGCAGCCTCGACTATGTTAATTAAGTGATGGTTAATTATTAAAGCACTTGCATTGCAGGTTAGTGGCCTCCTGGCTGGGGAGCTTGAGGGAGTTTCTGTGCTGCAGGACCTCTCCTGACCTGGGTGTAAGTAACGGAGGAACGATGCTGGTCCTGCCCCGGGAGCAGCGCTGGCCGGATCTGGGTGCTGTGCAGGGGCAGCACTCGGGTGGGGGGTTAAATACACCCGGCTGCTCCGGCCGAGGGGCCGAAACCTCCCGGCTGGTGCCCCACAGCATCGCTGCAAAGCACTGGGGAGCTGCAGTGCCCGCTTGCACCCTCCTCGGGGTGGTGCAGCACCCTGGTCCCAACTGTGCTGATACACCCCCACCCCGGGAGCTGCTGCGGGGGGTGGGGGAGAAGGGGAGCTGCATTTTGCGGCCGGACTAGGCAAGGACTTTGGCCAGATTAATTATTCACCCTTTGCTTTTAAACGCATCTTCACGGTAAGGTGAGTGATGCACGGCGCGTGTGGTCCTTGCACAAGCGTGAGCCGGCCCTGAGGCATTGCAAACTCTGCAGAGTTTATTTCTCCCAGTTGTGTTTGCTCCCTGCCCAGGCTCGGGGTGTCTGTAAGGAATCCACATCTCCCAATTCCCCCCTGCTCCCGTGCCCAGGGTCCCTCGGAGGCTCCGGGCTGGGAACTCACTGCGGGAGGGTTAACACCTCCGTGGGGACTTGCAGGTAAAAACCATAAAGAGTCTAAGAGGCAAGAAGGAAAAAAAAAAAAGGCATATTTATGTCTTCTGTAGTTGCTGGTAGATGGATATTGTTCTCCTAGTCCTGCACTCTCCAAACACCGAGGTTATCAGGCATAAGTGACTTATTATGCAAATCCTCTGTCTTAATATCTGGCTGCTCTCTCCCTGGAATTGCATTGGCTAAACCCCATGCGTTATTGGAGCTGCTAATGTTTACACATTAGCTTCTTTGGCTAATATACAAGGCTTCAAGTTGCAAATTGATGTTTCTTACAGCTGAGCAAATTATTTTTCTATTAAATGCAATATTTAAAATGATTTGGAGAAGCAAAACAAACTACTGGCAAGAATTTTAATGGAGCTGCTTTCCATATTCTTCTAATCAGCTTTTATCGGGGCCAGGAAATCAGTAATTTTTTTAAACGTTTCTATTTCACAGAAGTGGGGAACAGAGAAGATCAGGAAAGGTGTTTATCGTCATCTCTGGTGTGTGTGATGCACAAAATCATTTGCAGGTGCCTGTTGCACTTGTGCCCCGGGCCCTTTGAGTGTGCAAAGTGCAGCTAAGGGGGGGTGGGTCAGAATTAACTCCCCTGTGCCAGGACCAGAAGAGCTGAGCCCACTGCCGACACCCAGTCCCGGGGTGTTTGGGCTTGGCTGGGGGCTGGCCACGGAGCCGTCCCGTGCCGGGCTGGGGTTTCCAGGGGTCCCCATCCCCCTCAGATGCCGGGATGTTGTGGTACAGGACCCGCTTTGCGTCTCGGTTTTCTCGCTGAGCTGGATTCCTCGGCGCTGCATCCCCCTGAGCGAATCCCAGGCCTCTGCATAGCATCACCCCCCCCATGAGTCCGGGCCCCCCGCAGATAAAAATAGAGTTTCCGATCCCTTATCCATTAATAACCTCGACCGGGAGCCTGCGGTGTGGTGCGTACGAGATCTTGCTGGTTAATAAGTGTATCTAATTTTAGATGAATTGCAATATGTGTTCCCTATCCCCCGTGTCTGCTGGTGCCCGGAGGAAAGCACCTCCCAGCGTTTCCTTCCCAGGGCACATTCCCGGAGGAGCGTGCCGAGGAAATCACCTTTAAATAGCAGCCGGGATCTGGGAGGTTGGCTCAGCTCCGCGGGGGTGCCGGGGAAGGGATGGCATCTCGCCGGCATCCACCGGAGCAGGGCTGTGCATCCCGGGAAGCTCCCTGGGCTTTCTGCCCTCCCCGGGGGATGGTGCTGGTTGCTGCTGGTGTTATGGGGCTCTGCCAAATCACCTGCGTGCCTCAGTTTCCCTGTTTGCAGCAGGAGCGTTAGCCCTTTATCCTTTGGTGCAGTAAAAGAGCATCTGTCTCCTACGTACCGAAGGGGGTTCTTGGGTGACAGTCTGGGGCTGTGGGACCTTGTGGAGCCTCCAGCTCTGGCCCTGCTCCTGGGCACGGGTGACAACTGCTGATTTGGGAGATGCCGATTTGGGAGATGCTCACCCCTCGCCGCATCTCGGTGCGTTCAGGGTGACGATGGGTCATAGCCCTGTTTCACTGTCCGGGGCGTTGGCGTGCTGGGCTGGTGGGTGCTGTGTCCTGGGGGTACCAGAGACCCCATTTCCTGCTGGTAATTACCTGGGATGGGGGGCAGGAGCTGCAGGAAAAGGCCAGGGATGAAAAATTAATCCTGATGCCAAAAGGTCGCCTGTCTTCGCTTTCCCAGCTGGTGCCTGTGCCATGGGGTGCCCGGGGGCTTGTGCCCTCGAGATGCTGTACCCCAGAGGTGACTGTGGGGCTGATCTAGTCCCAGCTAAGCAAAGACGGGAGCAAAAAGGGCTTTTTCCATCAATCGGCTTTGCTTCATCCTGGACTGGGAGCCCTGGGTGCCTGCCCTGAATTTCATAGCTTTGCAGAGCCCGTGCTTGCTAGAGTTTGGATATAACACCCCCCCCCCCCCCTTTTTTTTTTTCTTTTTATAAAGCTTTTCCACTTTTAGGCATGTTATTTGTGTAGCTGCCCCATCAGATGATGCCCCGAAGGGTCTGGGCAGTGTCGTTACCCCTCTTGGGATACGGGACCGTGCGATCCCGTCAGGGATGGTGCTGGGCCGCCCTTTAGCACGGCAACCTTTTCAAGGCTGCTCAAGAAAAGAAAGAGAGAAGCCCGTGGAGCATGTCCCACGGTGCAGGAGGTTAAACAGAAAAGGTTTAAGTGTGTAATTAACTTTGAAGCGAGAGGAGCATAGACTCGGCGGATGAAAGAGCGCCGGGTGGGCTGGTGGGCAGGCGGCCACGTTCCTCGGTGGCCATGGAGATTTAATTAGACGCCGTCCATTGTACTTGGTTGTTTGGTCTTTCTTTTCTTCCCTCTTCTTGAGCCCTTCGTTCCTCCTCTCCCCCTCCCCCGCTTTCCTCCCCGGGTATCCAGGCGGGATGCTGGGTGGCAGTGGTACCCAGGAAGGATGCTGAGCGGGACCGGTACGCATCTCCCTGGTCAATCCATTAAGCCAACTATTTTTTTTTTTTCTTTTTAAAAAGTCTGTCTGGTTTTTAACCCCCCTATTAGTGTTCACCCCTCTGCCCGCGCATGCCCCAATGGTGGCACCGGTACCCGGGGAGGGGTGCTGAGCAGCACTGGTACCAGTCTCCCTGACAAATCTCCCTGCCGCCTCTTTTTACCTCCTTTTTTAAAAAAAAAATGCGGTCCATCTGGCGTTTAACCCCCATGTTAGCCCTCGCCCCTGTTCCCCCCTCTGCCTGGGCACACCGTGGTGCTGGGGGGGTTCACGGGGTACGTCTCCCCCTTGGCACATGTTGGGGCAGGCTCTGGGTTTGGGGGGGGTGTGTGTGTGACTTTGGGGTGTTCAGGCATCATCTCGCATGCATCGTGCCCCCGGGGAGCAGGCTGTCACGCCCCCGGCGGTATTTTTAGCCGCTCTTGCAGTTGGAATCGCACCTCCTCCCGCACTCGCTGCCTTCATCCCCTGCCTGGAGCTGCTGTTCCCTGGCCCCCAGCCAGCGCTGGGGCTGGCACTTGGGGGGCTCCTTGTTTCCGACCGGTGATTTTTAGGAAGCATCCGGACCTGGAGTGGTCCCGGCCAGCTCCTACAGGCCACGTCCCTCTGCCGTTAGCCCTTAGGGTGGCAGTGACCACCCCCGCTGCTGCAGATGGGCATTTCGGGTTGCAGTCTCCCTGCTCGCCTTGCAAACGCTTTGAAACCTGAATTGTTCCTCAAGGCAGCTCTGATTTTACCCCTTCGGACTTTCCATGGCTGCTGGGGTACCCACAGCCACCCCCGTGGCAGCCGGGATATTGACGTTTAATTGCTCAGACGTTCATTTTTATGCCCCTATTAATCTTGTGATGGGGAGGGAGAAGGGGCTGGAGGTCGAGCTTCTCCCCAGCCCTCCCCCTGGATGGGGAGCGACGGTGCCCAAAGCATGCCCCAGCTCAGGCTCTGCAAACCCCTTTTTATTTTTACCCCGTGCATACAAATCATACACAAATTTGTCGGCGAGATGGAGCGGCCGGTCGAGACGCCTTCGTTTCGTGCTGTGGATGGGGAGGGGAGCGGATGGGAGGGAAGACTCGCCCGGGGAAAAGCCATAACAATAAACCTGTCCGAGGAGGGAGATGGATCGGCTCGGCCAGCTGTGCTTCTGCCAGCAAAATATCTACTCTGCCTAATTGCATTTTAAGCTTCTGGAGCCTGGGCATCGTCTCGCCGGTGGCTGAGGATCCAGCCTTGGGGTGACGGAGCTGTGGGGAAACTGAGGCACGGGACTTGTTGGTGCCAGTGGCTGCGCTGGGGACGGCAGCGGGATGCGGGGATGCGGCCCGGGAGGAGGTTACGTCTCCCCTGACATCGGTAGTGGCTTGGAATAGTTTGTTTGGGGCGAAGGAATTGCTTTTCCCTGGGAAATGGGGCTCTGCCAGCCCAAAATGCTGTTGCCTCCGTTCTGGTTTCTCAGACTGAAAAAAATCCCCCAAAAAACCCCAACGCTAAGAACAAATTTCTCCCTCCCAGAATATCCAGTTTCAGCAGATCTTGGAAAGAAACATTTGGTGGTTTTTTTTTTTTTTTTTTTAAAATCACTTGGCACTTAGTTTCTGACACTTTGTTTTATTTTGAATTTTTTTTTTTTTCTTTCCTTCCTGGAAAATTTTGACAGATTTGTGCTTTTTCTCCCATTAGAAAGCGCAGCCGAGTTTCAGACTCTTTAAAATCCGGCAACGTCTCGTGGCAAGAGCTGAAGGGACGGGGGTCTGCGGTGCGGGGGCACATCCGCACGTGGGCTGGGCAGACGCTCCATTTCGGGAAGGATTTTAAGAAAACTGTGAGGTCTTGGTGCCTCCAGGCATATGAATAGGAGAGAATTTGCTTTTTTTTTTTCTTTTTTTTTTAAAAAAAAGTTTCCTGTGTTTCTGGGAGGGGAAAAAAACCCACAACTTTGATGATGGAGGTGGAGTGCACCCGCATGCTTTAAAAAATGAGTGTAAGGCGGAGGAAAACAGCTCCAAATATGTTCTTACGTGTGAAAGAGTTGGGAATTATAATTTCTGGGCATCTTACAGGCTTTTTTTATGGTGTTTGGACTTGTGTTTGCACAAGCAACGCATCGGAGCGTCCCCCGGCGTGGGGAAGC
This sequence comes from Aramus guarauna, assembly GCA_013400195.1. Classification (NCBI taxonomy): domain Eukaryota; kingdom Metazoa; phylum Chordata; class Aves; order Gruiformes; family Aramidae; genus Aramus; species Aramus guarauna. The sequence continues at coordinate 36,567 of VXBL01003341.1, forward strand.
ACAACCGGTGCTGGCAGCAGTGAGGCCATTAACTGTCAAATCCCTGGGCGGCCGGGGGAATTACTGATGTAATTTGGGGATAAAATAGGGAAGGGGAGGGGGAAAAAACCCCAAACCAACAAAACCCAGGAGAAATAATCCCCTGGTCCATTAGGGGACATTTGCCTTTGTTTGTTCTGCTTGCTCAGGGCTTTCTTAGCGTGGCTGCCCTCGTCAGCCCAGGGGCTCGTATTAATTAGCGCTGGTGCCCTGGTCTGACTGTAATCTGTGGGTTTAATGGAACAATAGGTCAGTGTTAACGAACCGGAGTGGCTCCATGGGCAAAGCCAGCCCCAGAGCTCCTGGGGGGGCTGGATGCAGGATGGGGGTGCTGGATACGGGATGGGGGGGCTGTATGCTGGATGGGGTGCTGGATGCGGGACGGGGTGCTGGATGGGGGTGCTGTCTCTGTGTCACCTCGCTACACGTGGGGCCTCTTGGTGTTTGTTCCAATTCGCCACGCTCAGCACACCGGGGAGGTGGTGCGGGGCTTTCAGTTTTGCTCTTTGCAAAGGATAAAAACCAGCCCCAGCCTCCCCCCAAAAGAAAGAAAAGGGCTCGGGAGCGCCAGCCCACAGGTGGGGGGGTGTGGGGGGTGTGTGTCAGCGATGCATTTGAAGGGGGGTGATTGCTGCAGGTTGTTGGAGGTCCCAGCTGAGACCTGCTGCTGTTGTGTCAGGCAATGGCCAGACGCCCGAGAGTTCAAGGTCAAAGCGTGCGTGGGCAGGGGAAGGGCTGAGCTCGAAGCAGGATTTTTTTTCTTGTGACCAGTGCAGCCCAGTGCCTGTTTCTTGGGGGAAACCCCTCACTCAGTGACCGGCCCCGGGAGGCCAAGCTGGGAGCTGCATCCTGCTCCGGCAGCTGAGACCTCCCTGGGAGCTGAGAACTGCCAGCTCGTTTCACTGGTGGGGGAGCTCAATGGGAGAGATGGGGCACTAGCAGCAGACAGGACCATGCCCTTGTTTGTGGGTGCACGTGGGGGGGTGCCTTTCCTCCGCACGTGATCTGTGGGGTGCAGCACACCATCCTGGCAGGGCTTTTGGGGAGGGACCAGCCGCTGTGTGGGGTCTGAGCGGGGGCTGACGGGTCTCTCTCTCCGCAGCCGGCTGCACTTTTGAGGAGGACGGTGACCCGAACCAGTGCGAGTACACCCAGGGCGAGGACGATGACTTCGGGTGGGAGCTCATCCGCAGCTATATGATGCCACACCTGACGGCTGACCTGCCCCACGGTGAGTCCTGGTCCCCAGTGGGGCCACGCTTGTCCCCCCGCGTTCCCGGGACCCTCGATCCTGTACCCCAGACGCTCGATCCTGTACCCCAGACCTGGACAGCGCGACTCGTCCTGGTTTAATTCCCACAGCGGTTTAGGCTTGACTTGTCCTCGGTTGCGTGGGCAGGGTGCTGCTGTGCCTGCCGGTGAGGTGTGATGAGCTGTGTCGGCCCTCAGCGCGGTGGGGCCGGGTGCTGAGTGGTCCTGGGGAGGGTGTCGCTTGGGGGCAGGGGACGTGGGACCCTGCTGCCCTTGGGGAGGAGGAGGGTTTTTAACTGCACGGCGGGGACATCGATGGCTCCGGGTACCCCTGAGCCCCGTGTTGTTGCCTTGGTGGGGTGTAACCCCGAGTCACCCCAACCCACTCTGCGGCAGGAGGAACCTGCAAACAGTCCAAGGGGGTATTTTTGGGGTGGAAAGCCAAGATTTCCAGCTCTGCTCTGCACCGTGACCTCTGCCATCGCTGCGTTTGCTGCCCGCAGCCCAGGCACCCTCGGTCCTGGTCCGTGGGGTGGCGGGGGGCTGCGTGGGGGATGTCCCCTCCGCCCTGGCGTCTCCCCGCCTGCAGCGCAGCAGCGGGATGGCAGCAGCTCGGGCGGCTTTCCACGCTTCCCGTGGGTCTCGGCAGCATCTCCGGCGATGCCAAATTCCCCATCTGGCGTCGAGCGCGACATCTGTAGCCACCGCCAGCCAGGATGCACCCAGATCGCGGCGTAAAGGGGCACCTTTTGGATCTGCAGCTGCCGCCTGCTTTTTGCTCGCTGGCACGTCAGCTCGTGCTGCTTTTGCAGATCTGGGGTCTTGCGAGAAATTTCCATCTCTGGGAGATGTGGAAAGGGGGTGGGGGGGGATGAAAAATGTATTTCTGGCTCTTGCAATTGTGGGGAAAGGCTCATGGCTGCAAGTTGGAGGCATACCTGAAGTCTTGGGAGCTGTAAGGAAGAAAATACAACTGGACTTTATTTTTTTTTTTAAACAAATCTTATTGCTTTTAAGCTGTTTTTTTTGTTATTTTTTGAGTCTTAACTCCTTGCTCTGATTGCTGGGCTGGGGGAGCAGAGCCAGCCGGGGAGCTGCCCCTCTCCCGTGGGGATGGCATGGGCACCGTGCCCAGGTGCCGTCCGAGGGCTCTGCTCGCTCCCAGCTTTGGACTGTGTCCCGCTGCGTCCCCCTGAGTCGTCCCCGTACCCGAGGAGCTCCGAGGGCTGCACTAGGCTCAAGGTGCTCCTCGTTTTCATGGACCGCTGGCTCCTGCCTGGTCCCCGCGCTCCGTCGTCTCCTGCCCAGCCTGGAGGTCGGGTCCCATGCTGAAGCTGGGCAGAAAGAGAGAAAAGCTGGTTTAGAGCTTGATAATAAAAATGACTTTTTTTTCATTAAAACATCAACTGCTTTATAGAAAACTCTTTACTGCTCCATCAATCTGCCTCCAGCTGTTTATCTCATGCCTTGTTCGTGCCAGGGCTTAATTTGGCTTTTCCCCTCTGCTAATCCTCCTCTTCCTTTACCTTTTCCTCTTCTCATCATCTTTTCCTTCTTTTCCCGTACGCCCTGGCATGTCCCGGGCCCCAGGCGAGGGCAAAACAACCCTTAGCCTGGCTGTAGGACTGCTGCCAGCTCCCTGCTCTCCCTTGATGATTTTCCAAATAATTGTTTTAAACTGAACTGTCCTAATTTGTGTGTCTCTTGGGGAGGGGGTTTCCTGGGGCAGTGAGGAGGGAAGCCGAGCTGGAGATTGAGATGGTTCACAATGGAGGGTCTTAAACCTGTAATTAGTTGGGTTTTCTGCTTGATTTTCAGCTGTAATGTAAAATTTGCAGCCAGTTGCCTGAGTTTAAAGCCTGGGGGCTTGCAGGGGGCTGAAGGGGTGAGGTGGAACCGGGCTGCTCTCTCCCCTCGAGGAAATAACGACGGCTTAGCGAGAGCGGGGGGCTGAAACGAATGCGGAGAGTTTAAGAAATAAACCCCGGAGGTGATGGGGAAGGGGATGCAGGTTTCCCAGGTGGGATGCTCCGGGGCCGAGCTGTGAGTGTGGAGCATGGCGGGGTCGAGCACCCGGCCCCGATGCTGATGGGCAGCGACACCCAGAGGGGTGCTCCCGGCGGGCGCGGGGACCCCGGTTTTGTGTAGGTTCACCCCGGCGTGCGCGGGGCTCCTGCAGCCCTGTCGCTGCTCTTGGTCCCCAGCAGCGGCTCGATGGATGAAGAGCATTTCACAGCGCCGGGGCTTCTCCAGGGAGCACTTTCCAAAGGAGTCTCATGGACTTAGATTAAAATGAATTTTTATTGGAGATCAGCCAGTTTCAAGGAGCGTAGGATTTATTGGAGCGGATGCTGGCTGCTGGCCACCCGCCTCTACCTTTGCATCCCTCTTTCTTCTTGCTTTTTTTTGTTTGCTTTGGGATTGTTTTCCCTCTCTTCCCATCTTGACTTATCTCCCTCTTTCACCTAAAGATGACAGATGGGTCTCTCCCGTGGGTGGGTGTCTCCCACCTCGCAATTGTGATTTTATTTACTTATTTATTTATTTCCCCAGCTCTTTATTGTTGCTCTTTAAAGCCGCAGTTGCAGGGTGCCAGGTGAGGCAGGCATCAGGCTGCACCGTTGCTGTCTCTGCACCGAAATAACTTTCCCTGGATGTTTTGGGAGCGCTTTCCCCCTGCTCTCCCCCAAGCATCGCCTCTGCGTGCCGGGCTGGTCCGCACCTGCCTTCAGGCTCTGCGATGGCTGCTCTTCTTGAAGCCCCGCTGTTTCGAAGCTGGGGAGAGGAGGGACAGCGTGTGCCGTGCTCTGCAGCGCCTGGCATTGCTGGGCACCCCCCAGGGCTTGCAGGATTTGGCCGAATCTCAAAGGCCTTTGAGGAGTGGGGTGGGCCAACGGGCAGGGATTGGACAGGGGAGGGAGATCAGGCTGATTTCTCCAGCTCCTGCGGTGAAAAACAAGTTGAGGTTACTTAATGAATGTCAAAATAAACCGAGTTAAGCCCTGTTTGCCTTTGGGGCAGGTGTGGGATGGAGCCCAGGGCAGAGCCAGGGTCGGGTCCCTGTCCTCGCCCCGCAGAGATGCGGCGTGCCCCGTAGAGGACGGGGATGCTCTGCGGAGCTCCAGGGGCTCCCTGGGAGAGGGGCAGGCACCTCTTTTCGTCATGGGTTGAATTTGCATGTGGAAATTCAAAGGAGATGAGTTGGGTTGGGTGAAACTGTGGCAAAAATTCACTGTGGAGGCTGCATGCCCCCCTGTCCTGGGGGCCGGAGCACCCCGACTCTGCGCCGCTGTACTCAGAAATAAGGACACATCATATTTGTGGGTGTATTTTCTCTTGAATGGATTTTATTTTTTTTCTGGGTTTTCCTTCCAAACTCAGTGATAAACCCTCTGTGAATTGGAGTTTCTCTTCCCCCTCTCTGTGCACGGAGCTGCTGTTGTGCTCCCCGCGCAGCCACATCGTGATGCCCCGGCGCAGCCGTGCTGGGGGTGACAGAGCCCTTGTCCCACCCTGCTGAGCTCCATCTCCCTCCATCCCCTCTGAGGAGTTGCTCCTCCAGCTGATAGCTCCGGCACCGCTTCCCAGCCAGCTCCTGCTGCATATCCATAACAACCTTGAAGAAATTAAGCACGGTTTTTGGCTCCTGGGGGAATTACTCCGATCTGTCCGAGGACTCCATGGCGAGGTCTTCCCCAGGAGATTCTTGTCCTGGGGCTCAGCGCAGAAGTGGGGAGCGGGTACCTGATTCCTGTCCCGGCTCCGATGTGTTGAGAAGATCCAGCGTAGGAGGAGACACTGTTGGGCTTCATCCTCCAGAGCGATTTCCCGGAGGCAGACGCGGCAGCGCTCGGACCTGGTCCCCTGACACCTCTTGGCTGGCGGTGCCGCCCTCTGCCTGTCACCCTGCCTGCCTTTGCTGCCTTTCAGTAGCTCTTTCCTTGCTTTTTATTTTCTTCTTCCTCTCTTGGTGACTTTGTAGGAGGCAAAACTCGACGAGACGGGGAAGCGGGTTCTTCCCTCTTCTTCTTTCTGGGCCGTTTTGGGTTTTTCCCGGAGGGATGCAGGCAGGACCCTTGGGAAGGGCAGCGTGATGGGGAGAGCTGCTCCTTCCCTGCGGGCGAGCAGGGCGTCAGCCCGAAGCCGGGCAGAAAATCCTTGGGAGCTCATTGCTCTCAGATTCGCGGCCAGCATTATCGGAGGTGCCGAGTTCTCCTCAAAGACCTGATTTGAATCCTAAGGAAGAGCCGATGATCCCGTAAGTGGGAAAATTCGGCTCGAGACCCACCCTGCATGAGGACTTGGCTGGGTGGGTGCAAGGCTTTCTCTGCACAGCCCCTCCAGGCTGATTTTGCAGCTTAAACCTCATTGTCGACTTTTGCGTAACAAATTGATGGTTTTTCCTTAGGGAACGTTGCTGGGAACTTGTTTCTCTTTTCATTTGTTTGATTGAAATATTATCTAGTGCTTTTTGAGTCTTTTCCCTTTCTCTGCAGAGCACTTGGGCTCTTCCCTAAAAGCCCACCTGAAAACTAAATGAAATTACATTGCTGCAGCCGAGCTGGCGGGGGGGACACGGAGGGGCTGACTCGTTATTCGTGGTGACGAAGGGGGGTGACAGCTCGCCTGCACCAGCATCTCAGTTCGAACTGACCTTAAATTGAGGATCAGAGGAAGGATTTAACGAGCAAAGCACAGTATCGATGTGCGCCTGAATCCCGTCGTTTGGTTTGAAGTCTCAACCAGGGGATGCCCCGGGGCTGTTTCTGTTGCTCCCATTTCGTGGGAGGTTTGGAAATGATTTTCCCCGTTATGATTTTTTTGGCACGGATTTTCGCTGTGTAATGCCAACATATGGACAGGGCTCAAAACTAACCCCAGCTGTGCTGATGAGCTGCGATATTGCATTTACCCTCCGGCTGCCGGCAGTGGTCCTGCCTGTCCGTCCCCCCCCAGCTCTGGGATGCAGCAGCGCTGGGACGCCCCTTCCTCTCATTCTGGGAATTCTCTGGCTTTGCTGGCAGGAATTAAGCTAAGCTTTACAAAACTGGAATTTGGCGGTTTGCGGAGCTCTTGCTGCAGCTCTGTTCTTGCCCTGGCTGGGAAAGCTGCCGGATCCTGGTGGAAGCTGAGCACCCAGTGGGGTGGGGGCTCAGGGGGGACCCTGGCAGGGGTGGTTAATTAACAGGGAACAAGTGGAAGAGATTGGGGGGACCCCAGCTCCTTGCTGTACCACCCTGGGAGGAGCTGTGCAGCCCCCCTGCCCCTCAGGAGCATCCCCCGGAGCTGCCCGGCAGCATCCCAGCCGGATCAAGAGATGAGCAGGTTAGTGACCTGCGGTGGGACTGTGTCCTGCAGCGTGGGTGATGGCAGCGGGTGTGCGT
>VXBL01003341.1:43286-75000 GCA_013400195.1 Aramus guarauna
TCACCCCCTTGTCACCCTTTTGTCACCAGCTGGCTGTCCCATTGCTTCCTCCAGCTCCCTGTGCACCAGCGCTGCTTGCAGGAGCTGTGCTGTCATTTTATCGGGGTGCATTAAAAAGAAAAAAAAAAAAACAACCAAAAAACCTCACTGAAACCGAAACCCATCCTGCTCCGGTGCAGGATGCAGCACCCCGGTGGAGGATGGAGCACCCCAACACAGGGACAAGTATCTCTGCTTCTCCTGCACTGAACCCCCCCCCTCCAACCCCTACCCTGGGCTTGAAGCTGGGACCAGTCATTTACGGGGGAGGAGGATATAATTAGCACAAAAGCGAGCGGTGGGAGCCTACTTTTTCTGATGCAATAACACTGGGAAGAAAATTAAGGGGGGAAAATAGCGCGGGGGGGGGAAACCCTGCCAGATGAGTGATGCTTGGGTGGACTGCCACCCGTTTCGTGTCCGTGGTCCCAGACGGCCTTCATGGACATCCTCTGTCCTTTAAAATAACTCGTCAGGGGTTTAATTTTCGTCTTGCTCTCTTTATTTTGGTCCTCTGGCTTTTTGTTTTTAAAGGGAGGGGAGGAAGAAGGGTCTGCGTTCGTTAACGAGAGCCCGGCAGATCGAGTGGGCCGAGGTGGCTTTTGGGAGATGTCCCCCGGCGCGGGGCGGGTGGGTGTTCGCTCTCCGCACCGCTGTCGCCTGGCCCAAATGGAGCCGATCTCGTTAGTGCAGAAATAATTTTGCTGGGGGAAATGAGAGGAAAAAAAAAAGTGTGGGGGGGAGGAATACGGACATAGTGCCTTCCCCTCTGTCTGTGAAATGTGGTGGCACTTGACTCTGAGAAAATAAATTGTTATCGTTTTATTTCCCCCTGAATATCTGCCCGCAGGGGCCGGGAGCGCTGGGCGGCCAGGCGGATTGGCAACACGGTGAAAATTTTGCGTTTTGGTGATTTTTTTCCCCTGCCCCAGCCCCCATCTCTGCAGGATGTGCTGGAGGATGAGCCGCAGTGTGGTACCCGGCACTGCATCTCCCCAGCTGATGCTGTGACCCCCTGGGTGTTTCGGGGTCCCCCCCACCTTGCATTTCGGGGTCACCCCAGGAACAGCTCCCAGTGCTGGGGGGGGACAGATGGGTGCCCCCCCCTCCCCCATCCCCTGCTGCCTTCGTTGGTGCCCGCCCGCTGGGAGCCAATGGGAGGAAAGCATATGAATTCGTTTAAATTAACTGGTGGTGAAAGCTATTAATAATTAAGCACCTACTGTCAGGAAAACAATGGTAGACTTGAGTAAGTGGCCGAGCTTTGTTACTTACAGCTTCTGCCGTTATGAAAATGGAAGGGAGATTAATAATCCCCTCGCCTTTGGCGATGAGGAGGGTTTGATGGAGCAGCTCCCATCCGCCCTGTGTCCCAGCCCCACGGCCGTACCCGACGGCTCCGGGACCTGCTGCGAAGAGCCGAGACTCCTGCATCCCCCTCCTGCCGGGATGGAGCAGGGAAGGATGCTGCTTTTGGGATCCCCTCTGGGATTTTCTTTCTGCTTGCCCCATAAGGATGGCTTCGGGGTTGCACCGGGGCACGTGCTGGGACTCCTGGTTTCATTGCTGGGGATTTCGGGTGATGGGAGACGGGGTACCAGCGGCTGCTGGTGGTGGGGCAGGGTCTGGGGTGGGCGTCCCGGAGAGCCGCGGTGCTGCCGCTCATTAAGCCGACAAGTGCTTCTCCCCCCCGCGAGCGCCTGCTGAGCACAGTTTAAACTCGGCGACAACTGCGTGGTAAATGATACGAGGCGATGGGAATGGAAATTAAAGGGCTGGGGCCTGGCTGGGGAGGGCAGCATTGGCTCAGCCGGAGCTGGGAGCGCTGAAGGAAAGCGGGTGGAGGGTCTTCGGCGGCATCAAAACCATTTACCGACCCCGGTGTCCTGGGGGGACCAGCTTATCCTGGAGGCAGCGAGTCTGATCCTTCTCTCCTTGTCCAGCAGCCAGGTCCCGTTACGGTGTCCTGCTGCCGCCCCAAAAGGCACCTGACGCTGACTCCATCCCGGGTCCCTGGCTCCTGTCCTGCGTGTCCCCACGGGCCAGCACGGATCGGTACCCAGCGGGACCCCCAGCATCGTTGCTGCGTCGTGCGCATCTTTGCAATCCCGCATCCTCCGCCTGCTCCGTCTCTGCCGGCGAAGCTCAGGAGATGCGGAACAGAGGGGTTATTCCACACCGTTCCCCTTTCTCCCTCCCGCCGTAGGCTCCTACTTGATGGTGAACTCCTCGCAGCACGCCCCGGGCCAGAAAGCTCACCTGCTTTTCCAGGCGCTGAGCGAGAATGACACCCACTGCCTCCAGTTCAGCTACTTCATGTACAGCCGGGACGGCCACAGCCCCGGCACCCTCAGCGCCTACGTCCGGGTGATGGGGGGCCCGGTGGGCAGCGCCGTCTGGAATGCCTCCGGCTCCCACGGCCGCCAGTGGCACCAGGCAGAGTTGGCTGTCAGCTTGTTCTGGCCCAGCGAGTACCAGGTGAGTCCCTGCAGACCCCCCCCCTCGCAGGACACGGACACCCCCCGCCTTGCGTGGCCTCGACCCTCCTGGAATGGGTGACCCCTCTGTTTTGGTGCGGCAGGTCCTCTTCGAGGCGGTGGTCTCCAGCGAGCGCAGGGGTTATCTCGGCTTGGATGACATCTTGCTCTTGAATTACCCGTGCTGTGAGTGTCAGGGGACGGGACCTGCGGGTGGGTGGCCCCGAAGAGCTGTGGGGGGTGGGTGCTGCCGAGCTGGGTGGCGGAATTTGGAACTGGTACCTGATGGGATGGTCCTGGGTGGGGGGAGCTGATGGACTAACACTGGGGTGCAGCCTGGGGGCACCTGGGGGTCCCGTCATCACCTGGAGTGGTGGAGCTCCATCCTCTCTGGAGCTTCTTTTTCCATCTCCGTCACTGAGTTTTTATAAAACGGGGGAGAAGTGCAGACTGAACACGCGGCCTCAGCATCCCAGGCTGTCCCAACGCATTGGCTGTTGGGGTTCACCCCCCGTTTCTTCCAGGGTCAGGGACGTGGTTGGAGATCTGTCCCCCCCTACCCACCCGATGGCCTGCATGGGGATTGTGGGATTCTGGATGGGAAGGCTGCATCCCTCCCCGGGACGCCGGCTGGTTGTAGGGGACAAATCCCTGACTCTGGACTCGGGATCCTGCCCAGGATCTTCACCGCAGGCTTGCTGGGGAGGGATCCCAGCTGGGCTGCGAGGGTGGGGACCGAGCCCACCCGGAGCTCCAGCCCCAGCATCCCGGGTGGGTTTTTGGGCCGTGGTGGGATTTTCTCAGCGATGCCGACGCTTGCATCCCTTGGCAGCGAAAGCGCCTCATTTCTCCCGCCTGGGCGACGTGGAGGTCAACGCGGGGCAGAACGCCACCTTCCAGTGCGTGGCTGCCGGCAAGGCCGCCGAGGCCGAGCGGTTCCTCATGCAGGTGAGCAACGGCGGCGGTGAAACCAGCATCTGCACCGTCAACCCCGTGCATCGCTTCTGCAACACCTCTGTGCCTTCCCTGGGGGAGAAGACACCGCTGGGCAGGAGGGAAGGGCAATCCCCACCCCTGCTTTTAAGCAGACATCATTTGGGGACACGTTTGGTGGCTCTGGGTGTCACGCTGTGCCTCTCGGTGACGTCTTGTCTCTCCCCGTGGGGCAGAGGCAGAGCGGTGAGGTGGTCCCCGCCGCCTCCGTGAAGCACATCAGCCACCGGCGCTTCCTGGCCACCTTCCAGCTGGATGAGGTGTCCAAGGAGGAGCAGGACCTGTACCGCTGCGTCACCCAGTCCAGCCGCGGCTCGGGCGTCTCCAACTTTGCCGAGCTCATCGTGAAAGGTGGGTGACTTGCTGTCGCCGTCTGGGTTTCGGGATCATGGGCGGGCTATTTCTGCTCCGCTGTTTGCAGAGGGAGAGGAAGGTGGGGTGCTCAGGGCAGTGGGATGCTCAGGGTGGTGGGATCGTGGTTTATCCCTGGGAATGAGTCTCCATGCAGATATGGTTCACCATAAAACTGCCTTTCCCGGTGGCTTTAGATCATTTATTTTTGATTGCAGTAGGTGGGAATTAATTAATTATGGTGAAAGTGTGTAGCACCACGCTGGGCAGTGTATCTTGTAAAGATAATTAAGGTTTGATCAGATGAAACCCTACTGCAGCTGGTAAAGCCTCGCTAAAAGCGACGCAGGGCATATCCACGGGCTGGAGGGTAAAGACCGGCTGGTGCCCTCCCACACTTTGGCGTCGATCCCCACGTCTGGGCGAGGGATCAGAGTTTGTCCCGCACTCTGCAGCACGAAGGTGATGGGTTTGGGGAGATGTTGGGAATGTCTTGGCTGTAGCTAGTAAAAAATAAAATAAAATTGTGGTACCTGGGGTTGTGCTGGTGTCGACCTGGCTCCGGGGCTGGGGATGCTGCTTCTGGAGAGGGATGTTCCACCTGCCCCTTGTCCGCTCTCTTCCAGAGCCCCCCACACCCATCGCACCCCCCCAGCTGCTCCGGGCCGGTTCCACCTACCTCATCATCCAGCTCAACACCAACTCCATCATCGGGGACGGCCCCATTGTGCGCAAGGAGATCGAGTACCGCATGACCTCGGGGCCCTGGTCGGAGGTCCACGCCGTCAACATGCAGACCTACAAGCTCTGGCACCTGGATCCCGACACGGAGTATGAAATCAGTGTCCTGCTCACCCGGCCCGGTGAGGGGGGCACCGGCAAACCGGGGCCACCCCTCATCAGCCGCACCAAGTGCGCAGGTGGGTCCGTGCTGCATCCCGGGTGGCCTTGGGCAAGGTCCTCAGCCACCCTGAGCCCCGGGCAGGGAGCACGGCTGGGGCTGGATGGGTGCTGAGGGTGTCTGCTGATGCCGTCTAGGAACTTGCAGCATCGCTCCTCCAACGGATCCACCTTTAATTGGCTTTTTAGCGGCTGCGTGCGGCGTCTCGGGAGGGACCGCTAATTAACCCCGTGGCCGGAGGGTAGCAGGGTGAGGCCGGATCCTGAGCCAAGGCCCTCAGCCTGTGCAGAGGGGCTGACAGCGTCCCGAGGGACGGTGGGTTTTCGCTGATCAGAGTCGGCAGCAGCCGGTGCCGGGAGGCCCAGGGGTGCACGGAGTCAGCAGCTGCCCCGCGGCCGGTTCCCGTCCCTGGAGCCGGGCAAACGCCGGCAGGAGGGGGCTGCTCCCCCTCGGCCGGGGCTGCGGGCTCAGGGCCCGGTCTGGCTCAGGGCATCCCTCAGGACCGCTGTCCCTGAGGATGAGCCCCGTGGCTGTCCCGACGAGGTTCCCATCTCCTTTCCTCCTCGGAGGCAGCCATAGATTATTCTCCAGGGCTTGGTTTTGAGCGTTTGGTGCCTCTAAAAATATCTCTATTAAAACTATCTTGATCCTGTGCCACACCGGAGGGGCGGTAGCTTTGGCTGGGGGGTGTCGGCTGCCTTCCCATGCGTGACAGCGACCTGGGGATAATTCGGGGCAACCCCATCCCTGCCGAAGTCCCCTTGGGGTGTCCCCAGGGAAGGTGGGAGCTGGGGTTTCTCTGCCAAAATGCCCCGGCAGAGCCCAACCACGCTGTCGGTCGTGGGGGGTGACGGGGGGAAGACTTCTCCAGCGCCGTGGGGTTGCAGGGGACTCTGTTTCCCTCAGGGGAGCCTGACCCTGCATCCCTGCGGGGGGGGACCCGGTTTGGGGGACGTCCCCATCCCTGGCTGTGACGGGACTGGGGACTGCTGGCAGTGTTTTGGGTGCTCCATGGCCACTGCCTTCCTGATGGCAGCTCTAACTGCTGGTAATCGAGCAAAGTCGAAGGCAGCGACATGGTGTGACGGAGGCACAGAATTGTCGTGCCGTGTTCACCCCCCGACTGCCGTGATGATGGGCTGGGACACTGCACAAAACCCCCCAAAACCCAGCCCAAGAAAAGCAGGAGGTCTGTGCTGCTGAGCTGGGAGCGAGCCGGGAGCATCGCCCCACGGATGGGGACCGGAGCGCGCATCCTCCTAACCCACAGCAGGAGCGGAGCAGGATGCTCCCGGTGGCTTTGGCTGTGGGGAGCCCACGCGTGGGGTCAGATTTGGTGACGGGGTGCTCAGACGCACGAGGAGAGCGGCAGGTGCTGGTGCAGGGGTGGAGGGTATGATGTAAACCCCGACCCAGCATCACAGCGAGGGGCCGGTGGCAGCTTTTCATCCCGGATTTGTATTCAGAGGTGCTGTGGGAAAGCCCAGGTTTCTGTATAACCTCGAAGCTGATGACAGGCACTGTTTGGCACTCAGCACCCTGTATTTACTATCCTGTGGTTACCATGTTCAGGCTTCCCCAGCTCTTCCTACGTTTTATAACGATATATTTTTCTCCCTGGCTTCCCCTGGGTCACAGCGGGTTTGCAGATGGTGACACAGCTGCCCTTCCTCCGCCCAAAAGGTGGCTGCGGTTGGATCCTCAGCATCCTCCGAGCCTTGCCATCCCATCTGCCCAGCAGTGCGTCTCCCGTCCTTTGCAGGATCTGACCCGGGAGGGGACCCTGGAAAAAAGTCACGGGACAGATGTGTCCTGCAGCCCCTGGGTCAAGGGCAAATTCCCCACATGGCCACGTGCCACCAGCCGTCATCGGCCCCAGGGTACCGTCCTGCTGGCTCCCCCCCAGAGCATTTAACTACGCTGGAATAGAAAGGAGAGGGGAAGGTTGGAGCTTGGCACCAGCAGTGCTGCCCGGGGAGGTGGGGGGGGGCTCCAGGGGCCTCGAGGAGAGGAGGGGAGAGGGGCCACCACCAGCATCACTCTTGGCCACCCGACGGGAGTGATGCTGGTGGGCGTCAGGGCTGAGGTTTGGTGGGTTTCGGTGCAGCGGGTTTAAGGCTGGGGTCCCCGCAGCGGGGGGCTACGTGCCTTTTGCTGTGCTCACCCCCCCCCAGGAACCACCTGGGGTTTTGCACGGTCCCGTGAGGGTGTGGGACCTGCAGGAGCATCCACTGAAGTTGCAAAAGCCTCCTGCAACCCCGAGCTGCCCAAGTTCCCCTGCAGTGCAAATCCCAGGGGAATCAGCCGGGGATCAGCTCTGGGACAGGGTCGACAAAGACCCCTCTTCCCTCTTGGGGTCCTTCCCGCACCCTTGGGTACTGCCCTTAATCCAAACCACCTCTGGGTGTGCACGCTGTTGGCAAAGGAACTCGGCTCCTCATTAAATCCGACTTCTCCTGTTCATGCCAATTAGAGCTAATTAAACTCCTTCCCGGTGACGGTGCTCAGCCTCTGTCCTTTTGAGAGCCTGACATAGGCTCGACGAAAACGTGAGGGCTCCCGTCGTGCGGGCACGCTTACGGATTTTTGGGGCCGTTTGCAGCGTGGATGCTCCCGGTGCGTGCCGTGTCTCGGGGCCGGTACCCGGCTTCACCTCCGCAGGGGAGGGTGAGCCAGCGGGGACCCTGCGGTGTTGGTGGCTTTGAGACCCAGCGATGTCCCTGGCCCTGTCTGCAGGGCAGCAGCATCCTGCGCTGGGACTGGTCCCAGTTTTGGGGTCAGGGTTGCTCTCTGCACTCGCCCGTATTGGTCCTGTGCTGTAAAACGGCTTTCCCTGATAATACGCGTAAACCCGCGAGGTGTTTCACTTCATCACTCCTCTCTCTCCGTCCCTCTTCCCCCGCAGAGCCCATGCGGGCCCCCAAGGGCTTGGCTTTCTCCGAAATCCAGTCCAGACAGCTGACGTTGCAGTGGGAGCCACTGGGCTACAACCTGACCCGCTGTCACACCTACACCGTCTCGCTCTGCTACCGCTATTTTGTGGGCACCGGCCACAACCAAACTTTCCGGGAATGTGTGAAGATGGAGCGTAACGCCAACCGCTACACGATCAAAAACCTCCTGCCCTACAAGAACATCCACGTCAAGCTCATCCTCTCCAACCCCGAGGGTCGCAAGGAGGGCAAGGAGGTGGTATTCCAGACGGATGAGGATGGTGAGTCTGCTCGGGGAGGTGCATCATCCCCAAAAATAGGCCTCTGTGGCTGGTGACCTGCCGGCGCGTTTCCCGTGACACGGTGCGCATCCGTGGCTGGTGGCCAGGGGCATGATGGGAATATCTCCTGCGGCCGTTGCGCTAACGGGGAGGCGAAAAGGCTGCTGCAGCCCCTGGGCTGTGCAAGGGGAGGCGAGAGAGAGGGGTGATGATGGTGGCTGGGGAAGGGAGGTGCTGGGGGGCACGAGGGGACTGTCTGGGGGTGTCACTGCAGAATTGCTGCCCTCGGCCTTTGAGCGGGGTGTTTTAGCCGTGCCCGGTCCGGCGGAGGGTGCAAGCCCGGCTCCTCCTGGCACGAGTCCTCCTGGCTCATCCCTTAGCGTGGAACCAGAGCCTAGCAGCGATAGTAATAACAATTAAAACAATTAATGCTTTGCATTTAGGTAACGTCTTTTATCAGCTTGGCCGCTGATTAATTTGGCATCGCTACGTTTCTGGGAGAGTGCTGTTAACCAGAGCTCAGCGCAGCTTCGCTCGGCTTCCCCGGTGCTTTTCCCTGGTTAAATTTGCTCTCGGGTGGGTTTGGATTGCGCCAACGAGCTCTGTGGGTGAGCGCGTGTTGATAAGGGGTGTCTGGCCCCGGTTATTCGCCCGCAACGTTGCTCCTGAACGGCCGAGCTCTTTCTCTTCTCCCCGTCCTGGCCGTGCCCTGGGGTTGGGTCCCCGCTGCTCCCACCCGAGCGGGGCCCGACGTCCTCGCCGGAGGCTCCAGCGTTGCTCCAGGACTCCCGGGTTTGGCATCTCTTGCTCCTACCCAGCCCTTCCCTGAGGACGTGCTGGAGCTGAGGCCGCCGGAGAGGACTCCCAGGCCTGGCCTCACCCTGCGCTGCGGTCCCCGGCTGTGGCTCTCCGTCGGCAGAGTGCTCAGGGCGTTTTGGGCTCGGGAGATCCGGCAAACGTGACAGGAGGTACAGGACAGAGCTGGCTCCGTGTCTGCGGTGCCGCCCATCAGCGACGGGCCACGTCCAGGGCCGGCAGCTCCCGCTAACGACAGCTTCAGCCCGTCACATCCTCTTGGCTGCCCCATCGGCATCGCCGCCGCGTGCAGTGACAGCCCGGCTGCCTTCAGGGACCCCTGGGCACCCCCCGCGTGCTGCCGCTCTGCCCGTCCTGCAGCCGGTGGGGCGAGGGGTCTCATCCTGCTCCACGGAGAGCAGCAGCGGTTGGGGCTTTCGTGGGGTGCGAGGAGCCGCTGCGCCCTGGGGTGGGTGCTGATTGCGGCCGGAGCATCCCTGGCTCTCACACAGTCATTACTGTTAAGTAAGAATGTAATTAATCTCCGAAGCACTTTTTAGCATCGAGAATCAACAATTAAGTTGAAGAACTGATCATTGCAAAGGCTCCAGCTGGCCCAGACCCCCTGGCAGACCCCCGAGGAGAAGTTTGCCATGAAATCCCCCGGCGTTGGACTCACCTCGGTTTGGGACCCACCAAATGTGCAGCTTTAGTGCGTGCGTGGCTCATCGTTCCCGTTTCCCAGGCTGGAAAACAAAACCTGCAGAGCTGGAGCGGAGCCGGGATGGTCTCTGGGTCCCGTTTTCATCTCTAAAGCCTGAATTCAGCACCTTTCTCTGTGCCTCAGCACTTTCAGTATCCCCAACCCTGAGCCCGCCTGGCTGGGGGCACCCAGCTTCATGCTCCTGACGGTTTATTTTCCGGCTGTAATTGCTCCAGCTGTTCTCACTGTGCTGTGACTGCTCCAGCTGTTTTCTTATGGAATATTAATACCGGAGCTCCAGATGCTGGGTGTTTTGGGGTTTTCTATTTTTTTTGCTATACTGTAGTCACTCCAGCTGCTTTACCTATGCCGTGCTTCACCGGGGCTCACGGCTTCCCCCTTGGATTGAACTTGGAGCCGCGTATACGTTCGGTCTGGGGTGGGATCCATGGATGGATATCTGCCTATGGATATATCGCAAATATAACACGCAGGCTTGGCCCGGCGTCTCCCTACCTGGGAGGGTGATGAGGATTCGAGCTCCTGCAACTGAGTGACGGAGCCGCAGTTTGATAATACCCTTGATTGTGGTTTATTTTGGCACGAGCCCAGCTTTGGCTGCAGCATCCGCTGGTGCAACGCTGGGGCTTGTCTCGGTCTGCAGAGATGCACAGCCCCATCTCAAGTGGTAAACCCTGTTTTGGGGCTGGAAAACCCGTTTCTGGGGTATAATTCATAGCATCCCCTTTGGAACCTGAGTAACGTCCTGCTGGCTCCTACGGGCAGAGCACTGAGAGAAGAGACCGACCCATCCGTAGGTTGCCCAGCGGGTGTTTAAGTGCCCCATATAGATCCAGGGGAGGTGGGGAAAGTTGATGACTTGTGGCTGGAGATTTTGCTCGATGCATGAAGAGTCGATCCCGGTGTGGAAATACCATTGCAGCGCCTTGGTGCTACGGGGGGGGTGTGCGTGGGGAGCCGGTTCTCCCCCTCGCAGGCAAAGTGCGCGCGGTGCCAGATGGAATAACTATAGGTAAATACATAAAGAAATATCTGTGTGTGTGTGGATGGCAGAGGGGTGTGTGCACACCTGGGAGCTGTTGTGTGCCCCTGCCGGAGGCGTGCACAAGCACGTGGTGCCCATGCCTATGTATATAAAACAATACGCAGTCTATATGCGTATAAAAATAACTATATAGGTACACGCGTTCTTGCCCTAAAGGTTTCCGTAATTCTCCGCGAATTTAATAAGCGCCTTGTGTACACGTGTAGGACACGGCGCCTCTGATTAAATTAACTTGTAAATCAAGTGGAAATTGTGTATTTGCGCGGTGGGAAGCACGCGGAAGGCGATCCCTCTCTCTCGGCCCTGTAATTAGATCTGAACAAAAGCTGCAAAAAAGAAAAATAGAGGGGAAGAGCTGACGTCCCCCTGCGATGAGACGGTGCGTGTTTGGGGTACTCGCGCCCGCAGTGGAGGGTGCTGCTGGTGAATCGTGGTCTTTGCTGAGCCATCGTCTCTCCTGACCCCCTTGGGTCAAGAAATCCATGGGAAAGAAGTGAATATCGATCCCGGCGCTGTCGATCGCCGTTATTGTTTGTGGTTATTATTGGTGGTGGTGTTAATTAGAGGGGAAAGCTGGGGCACGTCAAGCCGGTCTGTAGATGAGGATGTTATTACTTGCCAGAGGAGGGGAGTGCCGGTGACGGCTCCCGAGGATGCCGGTGGCTCCGGGGGCGGTTTGGGTTGTATGGGAAAACGGAATTATTTTCCTTTCCTCGTGCTGGTGAACTCAGGTGAGCTCTGCCGGTGATGGCACGCGGGGGTTTGCTGCTGTGCTGTCGGAACCTGGGTGCGATGCCAGAAATGGTACCCATGGGGTTTGTGCCGTGGCGTGGGGACCTCCCTGCCCCACGGCAAAGTGTCACCAGTGGGTCTGGGAGCACGGCGGGAGCATCGTTTCCCTGGGGAGCCACCGGCCCCGTCTGGTGGCACGTGCCGCGGCTGGGTGAGGTGGCAGAGGGGCTGCGGTGGCTCGGTCGCGGGGGAGAGCTGCTGCAGCTGCCTGGAGGGGTTTTCCGGAGGATTTCCCCTTCCAGCCCTATTTCTTGCTGCATCCAAGCGCAGCCCCTTTCCTTCCCCAGTGCCCGGTGGCATCGCCTCGGAGTCCCTCACCTTCACCCCGCTGGAGGACATGATATTTCTGAAGTGGGAGGAACCGGTGGAGCCCAACGGCCTCATCACGCAGTACGAGGTATGGCCCAGCCGGCTGCGGCACCCACGGGGACACGGGAGGGTCCTGTCGGGGAGGATCTGGAGCAACCACCGCTTTCGGTCACGGGGATTAAGGGTGGCCGCGGTGTTCTTGCTACCTGTGAGGGTTGCCATGGGGATCTTCCTGCTGCAGAGTCTGTCCCGCGGGGGAGTCCTGCTTTTGGTATCACCGGTGTTATCCAGCAAGGGCTTTTCCGATGAGCCTCTGCCTCTGATTTACCCCAAAAAGCATCTCCCTTCTAGGTCCCTATGAGCATCCCTTCCTCTGCATCCATCCCTCTAGCCCCTTCTCCGCCTGGGCTCTCTCCCCTCTCCCGCTGGTGATGCTCTGCCCTGTCCCTGCAGATCAGCTACCAGAGCATCGAGTCCTCCGACCCGGCGGTCAACGTGCCCGGCCCGCGGCGTACCGTCTCCAAACTACGCAACGAGACCTACCATGTCTTCTCCAACCTCCACCCCGGCACCACCTACCTCTTCTCGGTCCGTGCCCGCACCGGTAAAGGTTTTGGCCAGACGGCGCTCACTGAGATCACCACCAACATCTCCGGTAGGTTCTCCTGGGCTCCGTGCCTGGTGCTGGGGCTGTCCTCTGCACGGGTACATGATGGCAGTGCCGGGCTCCGGTGCATTCCCGTGGATTTTGGTGACTGGCTGCTGCTATTGAAGGATGCTCTTGGTGGTGGCAGCCATGCCGTGAGCCCCCCGGGCAGCCCCCCCCAACCCATCAGCTGGGCTGAGCGTGGGTCTGTGGCTGGGGAGTGCGGCCAGCCTGGCGCACCGGTGCTGTCTGAGCTATCCGTGGACAAGCGAGGGATTAATTTGGCTTCGTTAATTAGCCTCATAGTACTTGGGGCTGTTTGCTCATGTCCGCGTCGTCGTTATTAACCGCAGCAAATGGGCTGAGATGAGCCCTAACGGGGGCACCGAAACCTCAGAGCGGCGCGAGCCAGACCCCAGCGGCTGCTAATGATGGTTTGGGGACCGTGGGACTGTGCTGGGTTGGGGGGGGGATCCCCCCACCATGGTCTGGGGATGCTGCTGGGCTGGCTTGGCTGCACTTCTGCCCTGGCTGGGATGCTCACGCTGTGCCGGCGGTTCGGAGCCGTGCCGGCCCCAGGCACCTGGGACGCATCTAAAGGCCGGGTCCTGCCGAGGCCGGATCCTGCTCCTGTCTCTTCCCCTCTGCCAGACCGGCATTGACAACCCCCTCGGTGCACACCCGCGGGTCCTCTCCCAACTGCGACACGTGCTCAAGACCTAGAAGGGTTTTCTGTATTTGTAATAATCCCCATGCCACCATTCGGTGATGCTTTGCCGCGGGCAAGGCTGCTGGCGCCTCAGTTTCCCCCCTGAGCAGGAGGGTACCCCTGAGCGCATCGCTGGGGACCAGGCTGTGCCCGTGTTCCCTGTGCAGCTCCCACCTTCGACTACGGGGACATGCCGTCGCCGCTGAGCGAGTCGGAGAGCACCATCACGGTGCTGCTGCGGCCGGCGCAGGGCAGAGGGGCTCCCATCAGGTAGGTCGGGGTGCAACCCCACGAACGGGGTGGCGCGGCGTGGAGGGAAGGCCAGGACCATCCTGTTAATAAAGCTAACCTACGCCCGTCCTCGCCAGCACCTACCAGGTCATTGTAGAAGAAGACCGGCCCAAGAAGCTCAAGCGGGAGCTGGGTGGGCAGGAGTGTTTCCCGGTGCCGCTGACCTTCGACGACGCCGTGTCCCGTGGCTCCGTGCACTACTTCGGGGCCGAGCTGCCCGCCAGCAGCCTCACCGAAGCCAAACCCTTCACCGTGGGGGACAACCAGACCTACAGCGGCTACTGGAACCCGCCGCTGGAGCCCAAGAAGGCGTATCTCATCTACTTCCAAGCCACGAGCAACCTCAAAGGGGTGAGTAGCCGTGGGACCCCGCTCCCTCCGGTGGGGTGTCTGGGGTCCCCGTTGGACCAGGCAGGAGCCCGCCTGGCATCTGGGCGGAGCAGAAAAATGGGACTTGTTTTAGATCCCCCTCCCTTGCCCCCCCCTTCCCCGCCGCTGGGCTCATGCCCAGCGTCCTGCCCGGGGGGAGCTGGTGCTCCGGACCACCCTTACGGCATGTTGGGGATGTGGCCGAGTGTCCCCCTTCCTCCTGCCCCCCCGGCTGTGCCCGTCCTCCTCCCGGTGCTGATGCCCCGGGGTGATGGAGCCCAACCTCCGCCACCCACTGCGGTACCGACCAGGACCCTGACCAGCACCAGTGTAGGGGAGATCACATTCCCGGGGCAAATCCTGGGGTGAAAAAGGACCATTTGGGTACCGAGAGCCATTTGTGTGTCACTGGGACCCACTGCCGACACAGCGGCTGCTGCAGAGAGCTCCTGGGGAGCTGCCAGGTTCCCCGGCTGCCCTCTCCCTGCCTGCTGCTGCCTGTTCTCTCGATGAAGCTGTAACAGCCCCGCTCCGTCACCGTCACGACCACCGGGACTCCCTGGGGACCCTTCTCAGCTTCCCCTGCTCCGGCAGCTCCCGTCGCACCCGGGGGAGGATGAGCTGTGAAAGCAAAGCAGCAGGACTGTGTGGCAGCATCCTCATCCTGCACGACTTCTGCAGAAATATTCCATTTTGCCGGAAAGGTGCCGGTTTTTGAATCCTTTCCTCTGCTCTGGAATTGTTCACACCTCGCTGGGTTGTAATTAGAGCCGAGATGGACGGGGAGGAACTTGTCTCTGGCTCGCTCGGGCACTGCTGGATAATAACTGGTGGCTGATGCTGTTTTAGAGCCTTCCTGCTGGGAGGCAATGGATTTGTCCCGGCTACCGTCAGACGTCATGAAAAAGCTGGATCCCAGCTTGGATTTTTTGTGGTTTTCAAGCCAGATGGAGCAAGAAGCAAGAGGAGCAAGAGCTGGCGACCCTGGGGGGAGCTGTGCCGGAGCCGGCCCCGTCCCGGACACGCTGCGTGGGCAGATCTCGCTCCGAGGGCGGATGGAGCAGCGTTGCCAGCACTGGTGTCCAGAGCGGCTGGAGGATGCTCGGGGAAAAAGGCAGTCCTGCCAAAATGGTGCTTTTTGTTTTGCAACAGAAGTTGGATACAAGGAAAGATGGAATATTTTAACTGAACCCATCCCTAAAAATGCACAAAACTGTTGGAGACCTGAGCTGGAAGCCCTCACGGCAACCTTGGCAGCACACGCAGAGCGCTGGAGATGGGGCTTGGAAACTTTGATGTTATCCCCCCCGCCCCCCCGAACCTCTGAATGATGGCCTGGGAGTGTTTGAGCTGGAGTCGGTGACACGCTGTGACCGGCGGCTTGATGAGTCTGCTGGGTCTCTCCTTGAATGCTCTTGGGCTTCGCCGTCCTCTCTGCGCGAGGAGCGATGGCCTTGGCTAAACGGAAGGACGCTGGTTTTGGGGATGCTGGGGACAGACCGTTCAGCAGCATCTCTTGGGATGTGTGTCCCCAGGAGCTCCTTTTGCTCAGCAGCGGCTCCTGCAGCGCAAATCACCTGCAAACACCCTCGATTTGGGGGTCCAAGCACCAACCGTCCAGCCTTGCGTCTGCCAAGCTTCGCTGGGAGCGGGGAGCGGAGCCACCGGGATGCTCATCCGCCACTGACCCCCCCCTCTTTTTCCTCCGTAGGAAACCCGGCTGAACTGTGTCCGGATCGCCCGCAAAGGTGAGCCCTCCCTTCCCCCGCCCGTGCGATGCCATCGATGCCGCGGACTTAAACCCGCGGCGGCTCCGGCGGTCAGTGCCGCGCCGGCGGGTGTCGTTACCAGCGTTGGCAGCGCTTGGGGTGCGCGCGGTGGTTTATTACAGCCCCATCCTGCGCTGTTATTTCCCACTTTCTTTGGCATCCGGGTTTTTCCCTTGGTTGAGTTTTTCCTCTTAATGCCGTTACCGTGGTGGGAAGCCGGAGTCGGCGGTGCTGGATGCTGAATCCAGGGATGGACAAACTCGCATTGGGCGTGAGGAAAGGTGGCACAAAGGGACCGTCTCACCCCGTGGGACCCGACGGGGGGGGGACTCGCCCCCGGTCACGGAGTGGCACTGCAGAGCCCCGTAATGTCTCGGTGGAATAAACCGTGTTCAAGGAACAATGTGCATCCCACGGGACAAATCCCAGCGTTTTCCTGTCTGATGTTGTCAACTCCCGCCCTTGGAGCTGAGTGCTGACCCCTCCTGCCTGTCCTTGTCCCCTGGCAGCTGCCTGCAAAGAGAGCAAGCGTCCCCTGGAGGTGTCCCAGCACTCGGAGGAGATGGGCCTGATCCTGGGGATCTGTGCCGGAGGGCTCATCGTCCTGATTATCCTCCTGGGAGCCATCATCGTCGTCATTCGGAAAGGGTAAGGAGACCCGGTGGTGTGGCTGGTGCCTCCATCCGTCCCCTCCTCCCAGCTCAGCCCTTCCCCACCACCCCAGC
Source organism: Aramus guarauna (assembly GCA_013400195.1). NCBI lineage: Eukaryota > Metazoa > Chordata > Aves > Gruiformes > Aramidae > Aramus > Aramus guarauna. The sequence goes on from VXBL01003341.1 coordinate 59,436, forward strand.
ACTAACTGGGAGTTACTGGTGGTGATACTGTCGCACTGGGCAGACTCCAGACCCTCCCTCCAGCTGTGCCTCCAGGTGTTGGTGCATCCCACCGGGCACGGTGCCCTGCTCGCTGTGTGACAGGAGGCACTGGGGGCAGCTGAGGACCAAGGATCACGGTCCTGGGGACGTCCCTCTGTCCTCGGGGCTCTGCAGCTTTGTTCCACGGTCCCTCTCCCCAGCGTTTTTCAGTCTTTTGCCTCTTTTTCTGCTCCTTCTCAGCTTTGCACTGCTCTGTCGATTCTGCATTGATGGAAGAGCTTCTGGCCAGGGCTTGGAGAGGTCCTGGGTCAGCACTGAGCCTGCCTGTCCCCATCCTGCCAGCTCCTCTCCCCTGCAGCTGGGGGACCCCGGGGTGTGCAGCCCTGCGCCCTTCCAGCCCCAAATTAAAAAAAAAAATAAAAAAATCACCTTAATCTGCACTGAGATATTGTCTCGGGGCTTCCCTGCTGCCTTGGGCAGCCCAGGGCCGGATCCAGCCACGTGAGCGTTGCTGTCTGGGGTCCGGCCGTGCCGGTACCCTGCCGTGGGGATGGATTAGGGATGCGGCCACATGCGATTCCTCTGCATCAAGCTGGAGATGGGGAGGAGGGGAAGATGTTGCATCTCTCCGCCATCGCCCCTCTGCCGTGCTCCCAAGATGGTGGGGGAGTGCCCAGCACCCCTCAGCACTGGGGGGAGCAGAGCTCTGGGGGTGCTCGTTTCTGGGGTGGTGGCCAGTAAAAAGAACTCCATCCACAGCTTTTGCCTGGAAGGCAGCGCGGGGTGTCTGCTGGAATACCCACACCGATTCTGGCTCTTGTCCTAGGCTCAGGTTCCTCGAGAGCGCTGGGGGGAGCAGCACCCCCCACCTTCCTCCGGGGCCGGGCAGGGGGTTGTCTGTGGCTGCCTGTCCCGGGGTACGGGTGCTCGGACCCTCCTGCATCCTTCTGGGCTTGTTTTAATGGGGAACCGCTGAGCTTTCGGTGAAATGTGAGCAGTTCCTGGCTGAGAGTCGTTAAAATTTGGGTGCACACCGGAGGGGGAGCGTTTTCTGGGGCTGATGGTCCCTGGGGACCCCCAAACTGCTCTCCCAGCCCCATGGGGGGGGTTCCCCAGCTTCCCCCATTCCGGCTGGGGATTTGAGCACGGCTGGCGTGGATGTGGCCATGGCCATCGCTGTGGGCTTTCACTCGGGGAGCTCGGTGGGGTGGGAGGGAGGAGGATAAGGGCTTTTTGGGACACTCGTCCCCAGGAGCGCTGGGGATGCGGCCGCTGCTTTTCACTCGGGTGCAGCGCCCTGGAAAGCGGCTTCGTACCGTGCGGGGCTCGAGGCAGCGCCGAGCCGGGGGGGCTCTCAGAGCGGGGAGAAAGGGCAGCAATTACACGCCTGCCCCGTGTGGGGCTCGGGATGAAGGGAGGGAAGAAAGTACGTTACCAGCCGGAGGGGGGAGAGACAAATAGCAGGGCACAACCTCAGCCCGTGTACATCTGCAGATCTCTTTATGGCTTCATCTGCCGTTAAAGGATTCTTGCTGATTTACACCAGCTGGAAAAGTGAGGCTGTAGCATCCCCGCACACTGCGAGGGGTGCAGGACTGTTTTTTTGGCTCCCTGCCTGCCATCGCTCCGGGGTGATGCCCGTGTGTACGGCAGCGGATCTGCCCCTGATGGAGCAAATGCCGGCGGTGCCGAGGTGTTTTTGGGAGCGATGCTGTGAGTAGAAAGCCGTGAGCGGGGCTGCTGCGTTCCCCTTGCCCGTGCTGCGGGGCAGGAGGAGGAGAAACCAGAGCCACAAATCGGACCCCGAATTCGGGGCTGTTAGGAAGCTGGGACGAGCCCATGCATCTCCTCCAGAACATTTTGCCATGGGAAAACCACTGATGTGGTGGAATGGAAATGCACCCCCAGAATACGTGTGCCTCTAACAAATGGTGCGCTGGAACCGTGGCGTCCCGACCCCGTTTTCGCTGCTGCGTTTGCCTGGCCCCTAACCGGCTCTCCGGGGGATGCCTTACATTGTTGACGCTTTTGCTGTTCAGCCTTAAAAATTGGGGAATAACCCCTCAGACAAGGGTACTATGGACACCCCACCGGTGTCCGTGGTCACCCTGAGAGCCAGGATGCTGGCTCCTGCCCAGAACAAATAACCTACGGATGCAAAAGGAGAGCCAGGTTTCTTTACAGTGCATTTAATTTTCCAGCAGCCGAGTTGCCCCGTAACCCCCCTTCCCTATGCCAGAGAAAAGCTGCTTATGCAATTTCTGCTGTTCTCTTTGTTTGCACGCTTGCCAGGAGGAACTACTATTCTTATTCCTATTACCCGTAAGTAATTGTCATTCTCTCTCTTTCCCTTCCTCCTGGCCGCCCCCTTCGCCCTGCTGCTCCAAGTCCTTTTCTCTGCCGAGTCCATTTTAAGGGCCGCTTTGGCTCCGGAAAAATAGTGCTGCCGAGCTCGTTAGAGACTGAAGGCAGCGTAATGGGGAAGGGTCAGCGACTCCGGGTTGAATTCTGGATTTTAGCAGCGTCGTGCACTGTCCCGGCCCCACCAAGATGCTGACATGGGCTCAGATCTCCTGTTTGTCCTTCCCCTGGTTTAATCCTGCTCTGGCTTCTTGGGAGCCTGATGTTGCCCCTCTAAAACACTCCTTCAGGTTTTTTTGCCTCTTGAATCTTTTGAATTTGGGATGTGAGGTTCTGTTCCAGTGGGAGCTCCTGGGCTTTCCCGGCATCTTCGTTAGGTGCCTAATGGGGACCTTGTGTGTGGGGGAAGAAGCCTCCCCTGTGGGTGCTGAGCACGTGTGTGGTCAGGGGGTCCAGCCTGTCCCTTGGGGGATGGATTTGGCCTCCCGGCATGGTTTTAGAATCACAGACTGGTTTGGGTTGGAAGGGACCTGTGAAGCCCATCTAGTCCAACCCCTGGCAATGGGCAGGGACATCTTCAACCCCACCAGATTGCCCAGAGCCCCGTCCAGCCTGACCTTGGATGTTTCCAAGGATGGGGTATCTACCACCTCTCTGGGCAACCTGTGCCAGTATTTCACCGTCCTCATCGTAAAATAAATTCTTCCTTGTATCTAGGCTGAATCTCCCCTCTTTTAGTTTAAAACCATCACCCTTGTCCTATCGATACAGCCCCTATAGAAGAGTCTGTCCCCAGTTTGCTCAGGAGCCACCTTTAGCCACTGGAAGGGGCTCTGAGGTCTCCCTGGAGACTTCTCTTCTCCAGGCTGAACCACCCCAACTCTCTCCTCCTTTCCTCACAGGAGAGGTGCTCCAGCCCTCTGGTCGTTTTGGTGGCCCTGCTCCAGCAGGTCCACGTCTGTCTTGTAGCTCTTGCGCTTGTGCGGCACAGCGATGCCCGTGGCGTGTTGGCTGGTCCGTGGGGCGATGGGTGGGCAATGGGTGGGAGAAAGGAGCTGGAGGAGAGCTGGGGCTGCCCCGTGCAACGCCAGCCGGTCGAGGAGAACCTTCGCTTGCCCAAGGAGCCCTCCCGACTGTTCCAGGCGTTTTGGGGAGGGGATGTTGAGGAGTTGCTGCAGCCGGTGAGGGATGATCCGTGTGGGGCTTTCAGCTGGCTCAGGGCTCCGGAGAAACAAAGTGTGGTGACTGCTGGGGGGGAATAATCCATCCTGCTCCCCAAAATAATCTGAGCCCGGTAGCTTTGGGGGGGATCACAGGGCACTGTCGGGTCAGCCCTGCTTACGTGTGCTTCTTCCTTCCTCCCCATTGCATCCCCCTGCAGAAAACCCGTCAACATGACCAAAGCGACCATTAACTACCGCCACGAGAAGACGCACATGATGAGCGCCATCGACAGGAGCTTCACCGACCAGAGCACGCTGCAGGAGGACGAGCGCCTGGGACTCTCCTTCATGGACACCCACAACTACAGCAACCGTGGTAAGGACGGGGCACCGCAGCATCCCCCCTGCTCCCATCCAGCCGCAGCACGGGTCCCCGATTGTCCCTAAATATCCCACAAACAGCTGAAATATTTATCCAAGGCTCGTTAGTAGGTATTGCATCTATTTTAGCCTGATGCGTGTGACACGTTGCAGGCTTTCCCGTGCCCTGCAAGGAAACCTCCAAGGGCATCGATGTAATCTGTGTCTGCAGTAGCTTTTCTTATCAGCCAGGTTTTGCTGAAGGAAAAACACTCGTGGGTGGTTTGAGCTGGGTCTCCGCATCTCCACCTCTCGAAGCGGAGGTCTGAGCTGGTGGCTGGGAGGGTTGAGGCCATACGCAGCCTGGACGCGAGCTCAAACGCTGGCTGCAGCCCCCTGAAGCTGGCTGAACCCCAATTCTTCGGCTTAGGCCAGGTTGAAAGCTTTACACCAACCTTCAGCCAGCGCGCCCGGCGTGGCTTCGCTCCACGGTGTCCTGCGCAGCTCTGGGCTTCGAAGGGTTAAAGAGCCACCGCGTTCACATCGGAGGGAGACTGATAATTTAACACCCACTGGAGTATGCATCTCCGCGCTGATTTAGTTGTAAAATAGCTCGTCGGATGCCCCAGTTTCAACCATATGCTAATAACATCTGTTACAGGAACTTCAAGATGCTGCTTTACCCGCAGCTCTTCTCCACCGGCGGAGGGATTAATGCGCTTCTCGGCATTGTCTCGTGGATAATAGAAGCCCAGAGGGCAAACTTTTCCTCCTCTCAATACGTCTAGCGAGGTGTATTATTTTTCGGTTACTGTGCTTGAAAGGCTCAGAGGCTGGTGGGGCTCTGAGTGGGCTGAGCTGGGGCTGCGGGGCCGGATCCTGCTCCCACCCGCTCGGCTGCTGGCTGCTCCTCGTCCCTCTGCTCGGTAGAGGGTGGAGGAGGAGATGTGGGGAGCTCGGGCTCTCTGCCACACCTGGGGACAGCACGCCCTGCCTATAAGCATCGTTAATTACTGAAGGTAAATGAACGGGCTGCTCCGTGACTGGCTGGGGGCTGTTCCCCACCGTGCCTCAGTTTCCCTGCATTTAACCAAAGTCGCTGATGCTTCTCGCAGAAGCCCAAGTGGGTCCTCAGCGTGGGGCTGCACGGAGCCGTCGGCGCTTTGCAAACTCCTGCACTTGATTTCTCGTTAAACCCAGCGGCCGGTGCGCCCGTCAGCCGTGCCGTGAGGCGCAGCGTGGCCCTCCCACGCCGTCCCGTTGGGTCGGCCAGGTGGTGGCATCTTGGAAGGGAGATGTTTCTGGTTGAAAAAGTTGGAGCGTCGTCTCCTCGGAGGCTGCGACGTCTGATGGAGATGCTGCTCCCGTGTCGCACCCACGTCGCACCGGCAGCCGGGAGGTGCGGGCAGGGGCTGAGGGGCTGCTCCTGGTATTCGAGCAGACCTAAAAAAACAAACCTGGGAGCTTTGTGAGCAAGCCGGCAAGGGCGATTTTTAGAAGTGTTGTTAGGGGAAACGGCATCCAGGATGCACCGGCTTGCAAAGCTGCTTCCCAGCAGCGTGCGGACGGCGTTCCAGGCTGGGTGCTGCAGGATCCGTGCCTGCCGCTGCAGGATGCGTGCCTGCCGCATTTCTTGGCAGCAGCGGAGAGCCTTGAGCTTTGCACAAACCCAGATTTCAGGATCTGGTGTGGGACCTTGCCCTGACAAACGCAGGTGAGGTCTTAGTCTGGCTCTGCTGGTAATTATACGGCAAAGGCATAAACCCGGTAAAAAGTGCGTAAACTCCCCCGTTAAACGGCAGCGAGCTCCATTTGTGTGAGTGCTAGGAATAAGGCGCCGGGATCTAGCAGTGAGGAAAATTAACTGTTAAGCTGGGCTGGAGACTTCGGCAATGTGATTTTTCAAGTCAGGACTTTGTGTGAATATTTGGGCTCGTAGCTCTTCCTCGTCTGGATGGGAGTTGATTGCCCCAGTCGATGGGAAATAAGCTTATTAACCTCCTTAAGATATAGTGGGCACTTCTGGCTTTGTGGTGGAGGAAGAGCTGCAGGGAGCACGGGGCGGGGGGTCTGGACCACTTGTGGCCCCCAGAGAGAGACCGTCTGCAGCACCAGCATCTCCCGGGGGTGTTTCCAGGTGCCCTCTCATCCCTCCATGGGTGCAAGGAGGTGATGGGGATACGGTCCAAGACTTTGCTCCCCTGACAGCCCCGGATTTTCCTCCCCTTCTGCAGGCGACCAGCGCAGCAGCGTGGTCAATGAGTCCAGCAGTCTACTGGGGGGCTCTCCCCGCCGTCAGTGTGGCCGCAAAGGGTCCCCGTATCACACCGGGCAGCTCCATCCCGCCGTGCGGGTGGCGGATCTCCTCCAGCATATCAACCAGATGAAGACGGCAGAAGGGTATGGCTTCAAGCAGGAGTACGAGGTGAGATCATCTTGTGCTGGCATCTCGGGGGGAGGGGGGAAGGTAGGATGGATGAGATGGTGTGGGTAGGACCGGTGTGCAAGGAGAAGATGCTCCAGACCTGGAGCTGCAGTGGCCAGCAGGAGCGGAGCTCACAGCTCTCCGTGCAGACAGCATCAGCACGTGGGGTGTTCCCTGGGTCTGGATCAAATCTCTGGTCCCAGCAGCTCAGGATTTAATCGTCATCTTGAACAGGTCCCTGAGATGAGCCAAACCGGCTCTGCCAGGCAGCCTGCACGTCTCCTGTCTGCAGCGCGTCATCCCACCTCTCCCACAGGGGCTGGGGATGCTTCTCCCTCTCTCAGCTCCTCCTGAGCACCACGATCTCATCATGTTCTGCTCTCCAACACGCTTGTCCTGTGATCAGCACGGACATAGCCTAAATCCTCCGCAGTCTGGCAGCTCCCAAGTCCATGGAGACCCCAGGGAGAAGATGCGAGAGAGGGTGATCCCAGGGGGAGGGAAGTCCCCCGCAAGGGTCGTTGGCCGCATCATGTCCATCCCACCCCGTTGGGCTGGAGCGTTTGTAATGGAGTGCGTTATTCTGCACGCCTCTGCCGCAGTGTGCCTGGCGGGGTTGATTTCCTGACTCCTCGGTGTCCCGCAGGTCTGGCGATTGAAATTTCCCAGTGAAATTACTGTTTAATGCTTAGTTGTTTCAAGTGCAGGAGTTTTTCCCCCCCCTTTCATGTATTGGACAAACCAAGGCTTGCTATAATCATTAGTGCTCCTTGAAATGCTGCTGTATGTTCTTGGAACTAGTCATTTGAAAGCACTCAGATATTATGGGAGGGGAGAAAACATGTAATTTCCTTCCACTTTCCTCCTCTTACGCCAATCTATGAATGTTACTGTTATTGCACACAAACGTATTCTGTGTTGGGGAGAGAAAGGAGCTGGGGAGATTTAGGAAAAAACCACAACCAATCTGAGAAAAAAACCAGGCAGTATGTAATTCGCTGGAAAAAGGGGCATTTTGTGGATGCAACAGAAGCGTGTGGCTGGCAGAACATGCTCTGGGGATGGAGCTGGGGCTGTGGGACCTGTCTGCTGGGGTGGAGGGACAACCCTGGCTGCCCTGCTCCCCAGGAGGGTTGTGGGGCTCGGGGGGAGACCGCAGTCCTGCCCTCGGGTTGTGACAGCCATCCCTTCCTTCCAGAGTTTCTTTGAAGGCTGGGATGCTTCGAAGAAGAAAGACAAGACCAAAGGGAGACAGGATCATGTATCGACATGTGAGTGCCTTTCGCAAAGGCTTAGACACCCTGGACAGCTTGAAAAACCTTCTAGAGGGCTTTGGGGGCCTTTTTTTGGGGGTAGGTGTGTGGTCCACAGCAAGGAATAAACTGGTGGGGTTTGGTTGGTTGAGGGCTGCAGAAAGATCCTTGCTCAGTGCAGGGTTCCCAGCCTGAGAGCTGCTGCTGGGCATCGGACACTGGAGCGAATTGGAGGGCTGGAGCTGGATAACTCTCTGAGGATGGGACACCTTGGGGTGATGGTAACATCACCGTGATATTCTGGGTGGTGCTGGAAGGCCCCAGATAACTGGGGTGTGTATTATTGTATGAACTTATGAGAAACTGCAGCCTTGCCCCAGGGGACTTCTGGTCAGGATGAGACAAAGTGGTTAAATGATGAGGTTTTTAGGACAGAAGATTGGGGAAGGGCTTGACCCTGTATGAGGGAGGATGCTCCTCACCAGCTCCTTCCATAGTCAGCGTGGCATGGCCACGGTGCTCCATGCTGCATCTCTGGTGACGTTCCTGCAGGGATGGAGACACCAAACCTGGCCCTCCAGGAGCTCTGGAGCTCTCCACCTCCCACATGCTTTGCTCCACAGCTTCATCCCTTCCACTCCAGCATTGTCCGGGGCCTCAGGTGGACACCAGAGGTTGGGCAGAGCTCTCTGTTCACCTGTCTGGGGTCTGGCCATCCTGGTGCCCCGCCAGGGTGGACAGCAGGGTGTTGGGGGGTGGGTGCCCTCTGTCTTTGGCAGGACGTGGCAGAGCTCAGGGAGATACCACGCTGAAAGCTGCTCCCCTGTGTCCCTGCTGGTCTAAGCCACCATCTTTGGAAAGATCTCCACCAGCTTGTATTTATTGCTCCTGAATACAACCCATCTGCCTGCGTTTTGAAGATTCCTGGTGCAAAACGATTGCAAAGGGTGTCCCGGGACCTGGCGGGGTGACGTGCTGTCCCCAGGCTCATCCCCCCGGGTACTGATGGTCCCTTCTCCCATTGCTCTCCAGATGACCGTCACCGAGTGAAGCTGCACCCACTGCTGGGCGATCCCAACTCAGACTACATCAATGCCAACTACATCGATGTAAGTGGGGACAGTGCCTCTCTCCGTGGGGGGTCTGGACTGGGACCCGTGGAGTGTCAGGGTCTGTCCAGCAGCATTTGGAGGAGCTTAGCCCAGGATGGGCTGATCTGTGCATCCCTGAGACACGCCGTGAAGATCCTGCCTGATTTATTCATGTTCATCAGCAATTTCTGCTTGCTGCGTCTCTCCTTTCTCTGCTCCGCTCTATCCCTCCTTTCTCATTCCCTCTCTCATCCCCTCTTCCATCCTCTCTTCTCCCCTCGCTTGCTCTCGTGGCCATGGACCTCCCTCCTCCCTGGATGGAGGATGCAGAGGTTGAGCGTGCCGAGGGACCAGCTGGGAGCTCACACTGGGATACCCCCGGGTCGGTGCATGTGAGTCTGGGCAGAGCTCAGCCGTGGTGTCCTCAGGGCGATGTCCCCCGAGAGAGATGTCCCCTGTCACCTCCAGGGATGCTGAGACCGGGGAGGTGCCGGAAGGCTCTGCTGGGCACAGGGCTCGAGCATCTCCTGGAAGCAGCAGCAAGTCCCACTCTTCCCTCCTTTGCAGAGGATGTCATCTGGCAGTGGTGGCCTGATGCCACCGTGATGGGTTCCCTGTGCGCGAGCAGCATCTCCACGCCTGTCCCCTGTCCTCACGTGTCTCTTCTCCCCTGTGGCTCGCCGTGACCCGCTCCGGGGCCGGTGCCCTAACCTGTCTCTTGAGCTGTGCCTCACTAATCTCTCTGTCTCTGATCTTTTTCTCTCAAACCTGTGTCCCAACGGGATCGTTAAGATTCGGATTAACCGAGAAGTAAGTAGATGGTTCCCCTCTTGTCCCTTCTCTCTGCTCCCGTCTCCTCCCAGGCATTATGCCGGGCAGCGTGGTGCTAAATAGCATCTGGGAGAGGCAGGCTGGGGAAATGTGTGGAAAAACTTGGGTATGGTCCAGGGAAGGGGCAAGCGAGGTTTCCGTGGCACGTTGTCCCTGAGGTGACGGAGAGCAGGGGCTGGGTGCTCGGGGGAGGGGTTGGGTTCATCCCAGTAAAATCCCCCATGAAAGGACCTGCGGTGGATGGAGAAGCTGCCATCACCTCCACGCGTGTAACGTGGTTAAACCGTCCCGGGGTCGAGGTGTGAGACACCAGGTCACCGCGGTGTCCCTTTGGCAGGGCCCTCCGGGCGCTGCGCTTTTTGGGCTGGTGCCTCCCTGTTAAGAGTTGGGAATGGTCCCAGTAGGTGGCTGGGATAGAGGAGGGGTGCAGGGCTGTTCCTCAGTGCCCCGTGGCTGCTGCGGGAGGGGATATCGTTAACAGGGCTCTCCTGACGGCGTTGCCATGCTCGGCACCGATAGCAGCGGCACAGGAGCCGGGATCGAGCTGGCAGACCCTGCGGGGTGCTGCCGGGGATGAGGTGCAGAGCAGGGATGAGGACTGGGCATTCCCTCAGCCTTTCCTGGGATGTGGGACGTGCACCCTCCCAGGACGGGGTGCACTGGGTGCTGGGCGGCTGCTGAGCCTCCTCCTCCTCCTCCTGCAGTGGTGGGCAGCACCGCACCGGTGGGCAGGACCTGGCCCGGCAGATATGGGGAGTTGCCACCACTTGGGTGACTGGGAGGTGTTTTATGGGGCTGTGCCCCAGCTCTCGAGTGTCCCCGTGTCCCCCCCCAGCTTGGGACTGACGTCTCTGCTTCCCTTGCAGGGCTACCACAGGTCCAACCACTTCATAGCCACGCAAGGTGAGTGCCCCCCCACGTCCTCCCCCAGCCAGCAGCTCCGGGATTTAACCTTGTGTGGGCAAGAAAAGGGAGGGAGTGGGTCATTTTGGGGACAAACGGGGCGGGAGCAACATGGAGCAGCTCCCACCCCTCCTGCCACCCCACAGCACCGTGCGTCCCCGGGGGGAAGGGGTGGTTTCAGCCAACACGGAGGATATTGGGGTTTTTTTTTTTTTTTTTTTTTTTTCTTTTCTTTTTTCTTAAAATGCTGCGGGGGTGTTAGTGCCGCAGAGGCAGGAGGGGGTCATCGTGGTGCCCGTTCATCCCCCCGTGGCCTTTCCTCTGTCCCGCAGGGCCCAAGCAGGAGATGGTGTATGACTTCTGGCGCATGGTGTGGCAGGAGCACTGCTCCAGCATCGTGATGATAACCAAGCTGGTGGAGGTGGGCCGGGTAAGGACCCCGTCCCATCCCTCTCCTTCCAGGCTCCAGCTCAACCAGGAGCTTCCTCTGCAGAGCCAAAACCTCATCCCATCCTTTCCTTGCAGGTGAAATGCTCCAAGTACTGGCCGGATGACTCCGAGATGTACGGGGACATCAAGATCACCCTGGTGAAGTCGGAGACGTTGGCCGAGTACGCTGTCCGCACCTTCGCTCTCGAGAGGGTACGGTCCCGCTCCTGCCAGCCGCGACCTGCCCGACCCTGCCCTCGCCCGCAGAGAACCAACTGCCTTGGCCACCTCTAACCACTGCTAGACTGGTGTTTACCAATACCCTGTTTATTTACCCCAACTTGGGGCTTTCACCCCCCCCAGTTGAGGTGCAACTTCTGAACCCCAGGGATGCTGGTAGCTTCTTCCTTTGCCTTTTCACTGACTCCGTGCCCTTCACTGGGGCGAGCGGCTCAGCCCTGCTTTGGTTTCGGCAGTGAGCGAGTATTTAATTTCGGTGTGAGCGCCGTGTAATTGCGACCAGGGTGAAGGATGCTTTTTCTCCTCCGGAATGGAGCGCAGGTTATGTGGCCATTAGTCTCCAGCGCGGTACCTGGGGATGGAACTGGTGCGATTTACCCCTTAATTTACAGGAATGTGAAATTACTGTCAAGGGCAGGTAGCAAAGATGCTCATGGAATGAGACCCGTGGCTGCTACCATCACCTCCTCTTCCTCCTCGGCTGGTTTTTAACCCTCTTGCAGCGAGGAGGAGGAGGGAGCTGCGTGGCTGTCGAAGCAGCCGACCGCTGTGCGGTCTGTCTGGCTGGATGCTGAGCTGCCAAAATTATGGATTCCCAAGAAAATCTGGCATTTGGGTGGCTTGGGCAGGGTTTTCCTGTTGTGTACCCTCACTCCATCTTGTCCTTCCCTTGCAGCGGGGCTACTCGGCCCGGCACGAGGTGAAGCAGTTCCACTTCACGTCGTGGCCCGAGCACGGCGTCCCCTACCACGCCACGGGGCTGCTGGCCTTCATCCGCAGGGTGAAAGCGTCCACGCCGCCTGACGCTGGCCCCATCGTCATCCACTGCAGGTACGTGCGCAACCGTGGGGCAGAGCCAGCTGCGGGGGGAGCATCCCCCTCTGGGCTGGGGTTTGGGGGGTCTGGATGGCCCCGGGGGGAGCACCCTGTGTCTTAGGTGGGTGCTCTGGCTCGGAATGATGCTAAAAGCTCCGAACGATGCTAAAATATTCAGCAGGGAGATATAAAATGTATAAACTGGGTTCATAGCAGGGAAAGGCACCGGGGCTGACAGTGTGGGGTTGGATGTCCCTCTACGACGGCATCCGGCTGTGAAATGTCACCAGTGGGCTGGTGGCAGCAGGGATGGGGGTCTGCAGCTGGACCCGGGCTGGGGAGGGCAAGCAGGGAGCAGCGCTCTTTTGGGGACTGCCCCAGCACCCGTTACTGGTGACACAGCTCCGTCCCCATGGGTAAGGGTGGCATGGGGGGGTACAGGCAGCTCGACTGCTGCTGATGGTCAGGACCTTGGGTCTGGCTGAAGAGAGGGACAGGGAGGGACAGCAGGACAGCCCGACACCGGAGCTGGGAGAACACCGGCGGCATGTCTGAGCGGGAGCGGTGGCTTTCTGTCCCCTGAGCAGGCGTCCCCACGCGAGGGGTTAATGGCTCTTCCTCTGCTGGGCAAACAAGGAGGAGCTGATGAGCGGGAGGGAATTTTTTTTTTTTTATTTGATTTCTCCCTGTCAATTGCCTCATCAGTATTCATTCACCGGCAACAGCGAGTGTGATTAGTGCCCGTAGCCTGTAATCACTGATAATCACGATGAGTGATTCATCAGCCCCAGAAATTAGTATTTCACTGGAAAAGACTTTGCAGGAAAGGAGCTGGAGGGGGGGAAGTGGTTCTGTTCCCCACATGTCGTGGCAGGGGGGTCACTGCATCAGTAGGTCCTTGGCTGTGAGTCCAGCCATGCCAGGATTTGGGGTTTCTCTGCTGCTGGGTCATCTGGCTCCAGGAGAATCCTGCTGGGCTCAGCCTTGACCCAGTTCCTACACGCGAGGGAATTCAGACCCATTTTGTGCCAGGGTACCTCCCTCTGCTCTCGGGGCTTGGTGCTGAGCATCCTCCTCAGCCCTTCTGGGATGGGATCCCGGAGGACTGTCGGCATGCAGATGGTTGAGCTGCTGGTTTTTTTGTTGCGTAGAGCGTGTGTTTTGCTGCCTTAAAGCAAAAATGAACCTAGGCGTGGGTGCCCACCCTCCCACCCGCTGCCTGACCGTCCCGCAGCCCCTGGGATGTGTTTGGGTGGGTGGTGGGGATGGTGCTTTAAGGCAAAACTGGGCTGTGATTCTGGAGGTGTGTGAGGTCCCGGCTGCCCTGCCTGGACCCCGGCTGCCCCCACATCCATGGGCAGGGGCCGTATGTGGAGCCCTCCCCGACATCTCGGGCTGTGTGTGGTCTCGGGGCAGACTGAGAACGCGTTTGCTGTGTTTTCCCCCCTGCTACCCCCAGCGCCGGCACGGGGAGGACTGGCTGCTACATCGTTCTGGACGTTATGTTGGACATGGCCGAGTGCGAGGGCGTCGTGGACATCTACAACTGTGTGAAGACCCTTTGCTCGCGGAGGATCAACATGATACAGACGGAGGTGAGCGGGTGTCGGGAACAGCTGGGGACACGTGGGGCTGCTGTCACCGGCTGGTTGCAGAGGCTCAGCCCTCTCCCCTTCCCTCCCCCCAAAAGGAGCAGTATGTCTTCATTCACGACGCCATCCTGGAAGCCTGCCTGTGCGGGGAGACCAGCATCCCCGCCAGCGAGTTCAAGCCCACCTACAAGGAGATGGTGAGGATAGAGCCGCAGAGCAACTCCTCGCAGCTGCGGGAAGAGTTTCAGGTGAGCGACCCTAAAACCCCTGCATCCCCCCCATCCCCCTCCGGCAACACCCCCTTGCCCAGCGCCGCTGGGACCAGCAGCAGGCGGGGGTTTTGGCCCCGGTGCAGGCAGGAAGGGAGCTAAGGGGAGCACGTGTACCCGCAGACCCTGAACTCGGTGACTCCCCACTTGGATGTGGAGGAGTGCAGCATCGCTCTCCTGCCCCGCAACCGGGAGAGGAACCGCAGCATGGACGTCCTGCCGCCCGACCGATGCCTTCCCTTCCTCATCTCCGTGGATGGAGACAGCAACAACTACATCAACGCGGCCTTAACTGATGTGAGTGTGCTGCGCGGAGAGAAGGGGCCGCTTCGAGTTGTCTCGGGCAGCTTTTCATGGTAAAACCTCGCTTGGTTTGAATTTACGGCCTCGTTTTGCACGAAGGCACGTGGCAGCCCCCACTGTGTGTGGGGGAGGAAGGGCTGGGGCCGGGGTCCTTCAGCACTTCTTTTGTGGAGCAACATCTTGCTTGTCTTGAAAGAGCTTTTTGATGGCTCTCACAAGCTGCACACAAAGGATCTTAAATGGAGCACAGGAGGGAGAGGAAGCTCTGGGAGGGGTTGGTAGCACCAAGACCCCCGTGTGCTGCCAGCACGTGCTTTCATCTCCACCACGGGCAGGGATCACTTAGATCTGGTTTTATAGCATCTCCTCAGCACCAGGGCATGGGGGGCACTGAGCCTGTGCCAGGGAGGCCAGCTCCCCTCAAGCATGGAGAAGATGGCTTTGGTGGCACTCATCTTCTGGTTGGCACTGGTTTCTTTGGGGTGTGACAGCAGTGGCTTCAGTGCCACTGCCATGTCCTTAACAGTGCTCATCTTCCCTCTCCACAGAGCTACACCAAGAGCGCTGCCTTCATCGTCACCCTGCACCCGCTGCAGAACACCACCACCGACTTCTGGCGGTTGGTATACGACTATGGCTGCACCTCCATCGTCATGCTCAACCAGCTCAACCAGTCCAACTCCGCTTGGGTGAGTGCTGCTGACCTGGGGACCTCACCGGCCCCGCAGGTGGCCTTGTCCTGCTCCGTCCCAACCGCCTTGGCCGTGCTGCAGCCCCTGCCTTGCCCCCCCTCCTCCTCTGCAAGGGGAGATGGGACTGGCTGGAGAGACAGCTGGAGCCAAAGATACGTGGCAACAGCACACCAGCCTGGCTTTGTTGTGCTGGCGTTGCATTACTGTACCATCATCTTTGTGGATACTCCAGGGAGACACAAGGTCATCGACAAGTATAACCTTGTCATTACAAAGAACTGATTTTTCTCCTCCTTTTACAAAGAGGAAACTGAGGCACGGTGGATTCCCCGCGTTTATCTTCCAAGGGCACTGGTGGCTTGTGAATGCCTACTGCAAAGCGGCTGTCCCGTGGGTTTTGTGGTGTGATGGGATGTGCAGGTCTGCCAAACTGGAGGGGAGGTGTCCCCTGTCACCTGGGGGCCGTGCTCAGTCTCACCTCGCTTTGCTTTCCCAGCGCACCGCTCTCCAGGGGAATGCCTGGAGCGCTCCTGCCGCCACCGGAGCGGATGTAAAAGTCCGCTACAGGTCTGTAATGGTAATTCAATGAGGAAACTTACTGGATTTTTACATAAAATTAGCATTATAGGTTCTTAATGGATGTCTGGAGAAGACTTCATTAGCTGGCTTATTTTACGAATTGAGATCAGATACTTAATGTAAATGACCCAAAACGGCAGTTGTACTGTTTGTCGCTAGGATGCAGATGGATGAGGCACTGGTACCGAGTGGTGTGTAAATATGCTGGTGTTTATTTATATATATTTTATATATATA
>VXBL01003342.1:0-60006 GCA_013400195.1 Aramus guarauna
ATTCTATGATTCTATGAAATATGGTTATTTAGGAGTTCTTAAGCAGTTCCTTTGGACATTCAAAGGCTTTCTCAGCCAGGGCAGCCAAGGGTAACAAGATCTGTTAGAATATTGTGTTGGAAATGTCATTACTAATACACCTTGTGGTTGCTGTAGGTGAAGATCTGTCATTTTGCGTCCAAGAGAAGAATCATGAGCTGCTAAAGTAAATGACATCAGGATTTTGTAGGTGATCCTCCAATATGGGTAGCTATTTGGGTGATTGTCAGTTAGGCGTTGGAGCCTAATGGAAAATACCTTCTGTGAATGAATGCAGAGGCCTCAGTACAGAGCAGAAACGGCTCGGGCCAACTGAAGAGCCCTACATGTGCAAAAACCATTAGCCCTTTTGGGAGAACTGAGAGCTTTATACCACGTGGCAATATTTTAATGTTAGCACACTCTTTGTTAACTACAGTCCCAAAAGTCAGTCTGTGTTTACCACATGGACTACCTGCTGGCCAGAGCAGCCGTAGGCAGTATACTTCCCAAGGGAAACTTGTCAAATACTTTTGCATAGGTCAGTAAGGAACTTGAATGACTGGCAGTGTAGAGCAGAGCATCCTTTTAACCATGATGGACAGATGGAAAATTGGAAGTTATGTCAGATGCTGCCAAGAAGAGATGAACTAGGTGTGCAAGGAAGGGACTGGTGGGGGTCTTGCTAATTTAACCATTTCTGGAATGCAGGGCTTCTAGTAGGTATCCCCAGTACAAAGAGGGGAAAAGTCCACAATGCTTACGGCCCAGCAGTGGAGCAAGGTTACTCATCAAGAGGCACATGTTTACTTCAGAGGAAGCAGCGAGTCACAGTGAAGCAAGCATCCCTGTGATGTAAGCTACATCTGTGCAGATGTGATAACTGTGTATCGGCCCAATGGTATGCATGGCCACTATCCACAGCACCTCATTTATTGTGAAGTGGATTCCTCCTTCTCACCCAGGAAGCATTATCTTCATACCTCTGCCGTAAGCACCGAGTGAGACAGGAGCAGATGTAAAGATCATGGGCTAGCCCACTCCTGATGTTTTGTCAGAGCAGCTCTGTTGGCCAGGGATATAATAAAACATGATTTACGACTGACAGAAATATTCTGGCAAAAGATCAGCATTAGTAGTTGTGCTGAAAGGTTCTACTAACAGAAGGTCTTCCTTATGTGTAGTAGCCAGGCAGGATTTTATGATAGATCACTGGAGCTGTACTGTGCATCTATATATATCTTTACATGGTTCAGTCCTGGCCTAACACAGAATTCAGACATATCAGGTTAAATTCACTTTGCACCAGTCACCTTAATTCCAGCATTTTCTAATTTTGAAGAGTATGCAGTCTTACTAATATGCTGCTGATTATTGTTTGTATTCATGTACATATAATTTAGGGGAAGGGGAGGAATATAATACAGGTAAATAATATGTATGAAGTATTGATTTATGGATGGAATTAGCCCATCTGCATAACTAGAAATAAAACCAGATACTTGTATGTATTCTTTATTGCAGCTCCATCCAGTAGAAAACCAGGGGACCCTCTGGTTATTTCTGATATCAAGAAAGGAAGTGTTGCTCACAGGTAAGACATTCAAGCTCGTGGTAAAAATCTGTTTCTATTATGTAGCCAGCCAGACTCAAGTTAAACAGAGGGAGCTTGTAAGAAACTGTGGGGGTTTTTGTGTAAAAAGCAGTTACAAATGAAAAGTCCAGCGTATTAAGAAATAATTGTTTTAAAAATCCCATCTCATTTCTAGAATAATGTTCATACCTTCTAAGATACCTTGCTTCATTGTTACTAGAATTTCCTGTAAGCTTGTTTGCTTGTTCACAGAACTGGGACACTCGAACTGGGTGATAAGTTACTTGCAATAGATAACATTCGACTTGACAATTGCTCCATGGAAGATGCTGTCCAGATCCTTCAGCACTGTGAGGACCTCGTAAAGTTAAAGATCCGCAAAGATGAAGATAATTCCGGTATTAGCAATGAGCCTATTGCAGATTCTTGTGTATTTTAAGGAGTTGTAGAACACAGAGTTATTCTTTTGCGTTTAAATTTCAGTGAAATGTTTTTTCTAAACATGGCTGGTTTACGCTAATGCTAATCAGAAAATGTCACACTAAAACTAATTTTAATGGTATATAAAGTTTTGAATTTTCTCAGTGGCTATATTGCCTGCAGGAGCTGCACTGCAAAATGCAGTCTTCAGTTTTCTGGCAAGGCAATTTCCCCTCAGGTGTAGCCATATAAAATTGGTCTTTCTTTTATCAGCATTTTGAGATTTTCTCTGCTTTTAAGATTGGAATCATGGTTGGCAAAGCATGGATCCATAGGCCTCAGTTCTCCAGCACAGCGGTGAAGCACATGCTTTATCCATAAACTTACAAACTTGAGTTCAGTATGACTGGTCACGTGCTTAACGGTAAGTAGTACTTTATACACTGTGCTGGATGGCTGATGGAGGAGCCATGTCTGATCAGCCCAGTGGAAGTAACGGAGCTGCCATCATTTTGCACACCTACATCTATTACTATTATTCCCCATTACGGATTCCATAAGAGCAGAATTTCTACCTGGAGAGTAGAAGCGAGTTCTCATATGCACTCTAGTGGCAAAGGAATTTAGACAGTTATAACTACCATTATTTATGGAATGTATATTACAGCGTTACACAAAAGCATGAACTGTAGATTCACGTCTCAAGCGCTATACAATCTCACAGAAAAAAGGCACAGCCTGTCACACTTCATTATTTTAAATCAAGTATAACTGTTGAAATGGTGTTTAGAATTGCACCAGAATGCTCTTTTCCTTTAATTGCTTTGGAAAACAAACAGAAAGTATCTTCTCGGTATGATCAGCACAAAGCAAAGGCAGATACATTTAGCACCTGGTGCAAATTGGCTTTCAGAAGTAAATTTTGATCCAGCCAAGTGAACGGCCACTGCTCGGCAGGATATTGTGGTTAGGTCCCCGCAGTGGTGAGGTGGAATTTGCTACACAGAGGAGGTCCATCTTGGACAGAGGCTGGCCAAACTGGCCGTGGGCTGTACATCCAAAGAGACACCTGACTGGCAGTTGCTTTGCAAAATGGAGCAAACCAGGTATGTTGTGAAGAGCAAACTGCAACTACATTTGGCAGAAGAATGACAGGAAAAATACCTGTAGAAGGAAGTTTGTGTTTTCTCCTGCACAAGGGAGAGAGGGTCTGTCTTCTCAGTGTTCATGGCACCTAGGATCCCTCCTTCACCTTCTTCCTCTCATTCAGAAGACTCCCTCTCATTCGGAAGACTCCTTCTCATTCATAACCCTGCATAGAAATTACCAACAGACCATAGAAGAGCCACGTAGAAGAATTAATAACTTCTGCCACACTTTCAAACACTTGTGGGTTTGTCCTCTGTCTGTCATGTCATCCCCCCAGTCCCCCTCATCTTGTGAACTTAATCTTTTTCTAGGACAGCTCCCATTTCCATTGAAGTTGGTACACATTTTCTGTTGCTGTCACTGAAATACAGGTTTCAGTCTCCACCCTTGTTAAATAACATCTTTGCTCTCTTAGGTATTGCACACCATGGTAGCTGGTACCTATTTTAGTCTGAGTGGGATTCTTATTCCATGGTTTTCTTTTACACGTTCACATTGCTTATTTTACAGTTACATCATATGTCTAGATCGAGATTCTCACACAACTACAGTGTCTTATCCAGACATGATTGGTGTAACTGAACAGATTCAAATATAAATGGACAGCTACTCAGAGACCTACTGAACAAAATTCTCTATGCAAATGGTTCTTGTAACAGTTGCCTAAATGTCAAAGTGTGATTGAAAGTATTATAGCAAATTTCACGTACGTTGAAATCTAAAATGAATGAGTGTCTCCTGAAATGCTAAAGAAAAAATATTTTAAAGACCAGTGGCAAAACAATAGCAAAGGTAGCAAAAAGTGTACCTCAGTTAAAATAAATTCTTGTTTATTTGCCATTAGTTTATTTATGAAAGTCTGTTTTCTCACAAAGGGAAGAAATGTGCTTCCAAATTCAAACAGGAAAAAATCATTAATAAATTCCCCAAGAAAAGAAAAGCCTGATGCTAATAGATGAGTAAGCGTGGAGCACTCCAAAACAACTTCTAAATCACAGAAAGAGATTTAAGTTTTAAACTTTTTTTAATTTCTCATGGCATGTTTTTTTGAGGAGGGAAAGCCAGAGAGCCTAGGTTCTCATTTCCTCACTGTCTTTCAAACTCTTTATACTCATTTTGAAGTATTTCTAGCTTCTGTCTCTTCTTTCTGCCTTCTGTTTTTCCTTCCTCTGCTGTCTCTTGAATTCTTCCCTTCTCCAGTCGTATGTGTCTCAGAGCCAACCGTGTAGGTGAGACCAGCAGCAGGGTAGTACATGCCATGTGCTCCCCCAGACCTTGCTCTTCTTTGCCCTTTTGTCTGTATTGACCAGACGTTACTCTGAAGAGCAAGAGACTTGTGGACAGAGCAGGGGCACTGCAGCACACTTTCATTAAATGTGGTTTCCAAGAACTATCCACAATTGCATCACAAGAAAAGAAAGAAGGAAAATCTCAAAAACATGAGACCCGAAAACATGGTAGTTGGATTATATTTATATGTCCTCCCCAGATGGAAGTACATTTTCAGCACTTTTTCTCTTTTCTTTTTTTCCTGCCAGCTTCCCAAACTGAGGGCAATTATATCTCCTGATTAACTTAATGACTCTCACTTTTTTTTGAATATCATAGTTCTTTGCTTTCATGGCAAAACTGGCCTTCATTGTGAATTCAAGCCACATGCATGCCATGTTCTTGGATAGCTTGGATTTCTACTGCCTGGAAAGAGCACTGAAGAGAACACTGTAGCAATTTGACATTTGTTGTATTCTGCCATTAATTTTCTTAACTAGGGCTAAGCAGAAGACAGACATAATGGACCAGTCTCCTTTCCAGTCATTCACTAAGATCTATAAACTTCCAACTGTCATGTGGCAAGGCTGCTGTATGATTAATAACTTCTTATTCACTTACCGTTGATAGCAGAGCAACATCAGTATTGTGTCGACCCTTAGCAAATCCTGGCTATTACATTTTCAATTAGCTTGGTCGATTACTTTTCATCCTTAAGTTGGAGTCATGTAGTGTGTCAATGCCACACCTGTGTAAACCTTATCAGCATTACATCCCAGGGGATTTGTCATCGTTCCCTAAATGCTCTAACAAGCAAGCAAGAGCTGCCAGTCTTCTGCTGTGCAGTGGCAGCTTACGTGCTAGCCCACTGTTTGCCAGCCAGGGGCTTCCAGTGGGGTCTTGGGAGTTGGGTGCTTCTGGAAAGACCGTGTCAGGTAAAGCTTAGTCAATGTGAACTGTGCCAGAACACTGACAAAATACCCCAAGTAGGAACACAAGGCCAACACTAGGCATGAAAATCCCAGTATTCTTTGCTGAATAAACACCACTAATTCTTCTGTCCTTTGATTCTATATGTCTACTATTTTCTTTATGTAGATAGCAAGAGGGAAATAGGAGGGGGTTGGGGTGGGAGGAAGCTGAAGGCCTACATTCTCTGCAAATTGGGAAGAAAGAAAGGAGCTCCAAAGATATTAGTGTTTCTCCAGCTCTGCTTAAGTACCATGTTCAGCATTAGAAGAAAGCCACTCTTTGAACTTTTGCTAGCAATGCAGGTATCTTTTTTCCTTTTAAAGTTTTTCTATCTATAGGAAGAGAAATGGGAACATTTGAATTTTCTAACTTGTTTCAGGTTAGTTCTAGTAACATTTACAGAATGTGCGTCCTAGACATTTTCCACACTCGCTGAGCCGTTCAAAATGTCATTACCCACAGATCTAGGAAAAGTTGCCCGCCAGGCCAGACATCCTGGCTGAATACCAATATCATGAGATGGCCAAGGGAACATTTATTATTTTGATCTGAGGAGAAAACTGGCAATTTAAATTTAAAAATATCCCTTCACAACTCAAAGATACTGCAGTTGATTGCTCTCCAGCTGTGATATTTTTTTGGTAATACATAAAGAGCATGCACTGTATAAATACAGGAGCCTGTCTTGTTGCTGCAACACCTGGTGGGAATTGTTTAAGGAAAATACATTGTATTTAAGCTCACCCAGTGTTGAACTCTTCTCCGTTGCTGACGATTGTTTGGTGAGACTAAAATTGCAAAATAACGTGAATGACTTCATGCAATATAATGAAATCAAATCTAATGGAGTTGTTATTCAACTTAGTTGATAAATCAGAATTCAGAAGCTATTTTTGATTCTGTTACAAAAGCTTAAAACTTGTCCACCAAAAACATTGGATATATTTCAGGTTCTCTTAGTAAGACAGTTGCTCATCTTATCATGACTTTTGACTTTTCTCACAATTCTTTTAATGAAGTTTGGTTTTAAAACTTTTGAATTGTCTTTGATACTAAATACCTTCCATTCAGTTCAAGAAAGAGATGAGTACCAGTATTTATACAGTAGGAGCAACTTGTCTTTTCTCTAATAATATGCCCTTGCAGCCCATGCAGCCAACAGTCTCCTGGGCTGCATCAGGCTAAGCACGCACTGCCAGCTGGTCCAGGGAGGTGATCCTTCTCCTCTGCTCAGCCCTGGTGAGACACACCTGGAGTGCTGGGTCCAGTCCTGGGCTCCCCAGTGCAAGAGAAACATGGACCTACTGGAGCAGTTTATCAAAGGGCCACAAAGATGATGAAGGGGCTAGAGCATCTCTTTTACGAGGAAAGGCTGAGAGAGCCGAGGTTGTTCAGACTGGAGAAGAGAAGGCTCAGGGGGATCTTACCAATGTCTGTAAATATCTGAAGGGAAAATGTAAAGCAGACGGGGGCAATGGACACAAACTGAAACACAGGAGGAAACACTTTTTTTACTGTAAAGGGTGACCAAGCACTGGCATAGGTTGCCCAAAGAGCTTGTGGAGTCTCCATCCTTGGAGATATTCAAAAGTCATCAGGACACAGGTCTGGGCAACCTGATCCTGGTTGCCCTGCTTGAGCATTGGACCAGATGACCTCCAGAGGTCCCTTCCAACATCAACCATTCTGTGATTCTGTAACAAAATAACCTGAAGTTATATTTTGATAGGAAAGAAGATAGAAAGATTTTAAAGGGAGTGAAATTTAGTATCAATAGAACAGGGGGAGTTTTTCTATTGACTTCAATGTAATCAGGTTTTGGCAATAAAAAAGAAATTGCACAAGAGATTTTTTTTTTTTAAATAATCCAGTACAATATGATTAAGAAGTGTATCTGAAATGTAATCCTTTGAAAATGTTGTTTGATTACCAGTTGCTAGACTGAATGTGCTGTTTTTTTCATTCCCTCTTTCATAAGAAACCAATTGCATCCCCTTGGCATTTATTGCAGATGAACAGGAGAGCTCTGGAGCAATTATTTATACTGTTGAGCTCAAGCGCTATGGTGGGCCTCTTGGAATTACAATCTCTGGTACTGAAGAGCCCTTTGATCCCATAATCATTTCCAGCCTTACAAAAGGAGGATTAGCTGAAAGGTAAATTGGAAAGCAAATTATTTTTGAAGGTTCTTTTTGTCAAGATAAAGATTTATTTACCTGAAGATACTGATTTTCATGGTTTAGCAATTTATTTTTTTATAATTGTCCAGATCTGAGTTTATAATCTTTTTGCTGTTGTTTTTTGATCATTGCCAAGTTCAGCCTGAGCAATATCTTAACAGGATGTTCTTGCACACCCCATGCAAGACAGAGCAGAGGATTGTGGTCCTTATTATAAATCACCTTGGGAAGACTAGTCGATCAAAGTGCTCAGTCGCAGGAACATTTTAGCAGCCTTTTGAAAGCAATAGCCTTGTATAGTACCATAGAGAAGGAAACCACTTCATGTGCCTAAGTTTATCTGAACTTACTGTATACTTGTCTGCCGCTTATCATATGCACGCACTGCATCCGTATGCGCAGTTACATACACCATAGCAAGCATTATCTGAGGCGTAGAAATGTTCCTCATGGTGAGTGATGGACAGAGAATAGCAAATGCTAAGGTTTACTATTGCCTGTCATTTCTAAGATAGGTAGAGTCATTGCAACTGGTACCTTTGGTGGTGGTTTCAGAGAGAACTTACAGCACACAAACCATGACACTGTGCACGGCCGGATCAAACTGCGTTTACACAGAGAGAATTTATGTTCTTCTCTTGATATGATCCATCCTGAAAGCCAGGTTGGTGAGATAGCTGGTTACTTGCTCACACTGCCATTAGCTGTTATGTTGTGAGACTTCTAGAAACTTGACTCATTTCAGAACTTACTGAACTGTCTGAGATTGCTCCTAAACAGGTGGGCTGCAATGACTATCATCCATAGGTGATTAGCTCAGCTACCGCAGTAACACAGAAACCCACATCTCTCTGCCTCAGCTCTGCTATTGTCACTACGACAAAGGTGACTTGCTTTAAGCGTTTCTAACAAAAGAATTGCTCTGTAACACAGCTGTAAAACCAAAATGAAAGAAAGGGAGATGAGACTTTCATGCTCCAAATATGCAAAGAAATTGCCTTTGTAGCTTTTATAGTCTCTTCTCAATGTTTTACTTCTCTCTCTTATTGTAGGACTGGGGCAATTCACATAGGAGACAGAATCCTAGCAATAAATAGCAGCAGCCTGAAAGGAAAGCCTTTGAGCGAAGCCATTCATTTATTACAGATGGCAGGAGAAACTGTCACCTTGAAAATCAAGAAGCAGACAGATGGTGAGTATGGCCAAGGGTAGCATCAGCGGTCTTTAATGCGTTGTTGTTAAAGATTAACAAGCATTTAGGCCATCCCTGGAAAAACATTGTGTCAGTAGTAAAAAGCGTATTCTTAGAACTGCAGTAAAGCAATGACCACCACCCTCCCCCTTTTTTTTTTTTTTTATAATCCTGTTCAGCTACCAGTCCCAAGAAATTTTCTGTCCCTGTGGGTCACGTAAGTGAATTGAGCGATGCTGAAGATGAAACCTCTGCTGCACAGAAATCTGGCAAACTGTCGGACATCTATTCCACTACAGTGCCAAGTGTTGACAGCGCAGTAGAGTCGTGGGATGGCTCTGGTATTGATACCAGCTTTGGAAATCAAGGTACTATCAACAATGCAGTTGACATTTCAAGTAGAAATTATTACCTTCATGGTTGACCTTTCTTTGCCTTAAAGAGAACTTTATCTGTACCAACTTTAAGTCTTGTACTTTGTAATGTGCCAGTGTTTCCTTATGACCACACACCTCGCCAGGCAACATGATTTCTTACGCTTGGCTGGCCTCAGATTCATTCTTTCATGACAATGTGATGTGTTATGAAGCATTTATCAATACATTAACAGGCTTTTGTTAGTTTTAGTGACATCTGAATAGCCCGGTCCATAGCTCGTCCACAACTAAATGAGTTTATCCTTCAAATACAGATCAATGCAAGGCGCAGAACACACTGAAGATGTTCACAAAGTTGGTGCCCATGTGCAGTAATTTTTAACTGACAACAGATTTATTATAAACTGCTGAAGGAGGAATGTTAGGCGTTGCTTATGATTTGTAAATCGTTTGCTTCTTCCTCATTCCTGCAGCATTAACATCTAACTTTCAGCTCCCAAAAACAATCATTCTATTTAAAGACATGATTTTTCTTAACACTAAATTTTCGACTTCTGTTTGACTATTCTTTTATATAGGATTTTCAAATAATCTCATTTTAATTTGTAAGATACATTTATTTGGGCAGCAAGGGATACAAACATTTTGTAATATTCTAGATAACAAGAAAAATAACTTCCACACAGCTTCAGTGTTTTATTTAACTCTCTTTAAAACGTTTATTTCCATAAACTACCATTACTACCTGGCAGGTATTTGGACAGGTAGATCCTTACCTCAAATAATTTTTTCTTGCTCAGTCTGGTTGCACACATTCTTTCCATTTTATTTCTGCATTTCTTTATCTTGCTTTCCAGGAGCACGGATAGTAGCTCATGGACAGCTGTTTTGTACTTTCACAGAGAACTGAAACTGAGCTCTGCCCAACAGATTTCTCACATAAACTGAAGTTCTGTGCTGATTACTTTCATTGCTGGTCTCTAATGCGCCTGCTCAGTGATTACACTGGTGGTTTCTTCTGGAAAGCAGAACTTTTCCTTTGAAACCTGCTGAGCTACTTGAGATCAAGAAGGAGCTGATGTCACTAGTAGTGGCCATTTTTTTCTGTTCTTTAATTTTTAAGTATTTCTTAGCCTTACTGCATATATTTGGCATCAACTTACTTTAAACAAGACAGTCTCAATACGTTTAATTATAACTCCTGTTTTCTACATTTTACTTTTAATTTGCTGTTACAGGTAACATTTTATTTAGTACTCAACGTACAAGGCTATTTTCCGCCTGTATAATTTGTATTTCACTGAAGTTAGAGTTGGGATGAATTTGTCCCCTTTTCTGTTTTTAACTGTTTTGGTCAGTTTATCAAAATAAATCCTGTTAAATTTTCTGCTGGTATTTTTAAATTCTATGGAGAAGTATTGCTGAAAAAAGTGCCAAAATGATAGTTCTCATTTCATGGGTGAATTTACATTTGCAGCAAATTGTTCAACCATCGAAAGGATTGAGGCCCAGACTGCTTTCCAAAGTCCTGATGATTGGGATGCCATGCCAAAACTAAACCAGTACCTCAAAGCAGATTTTTTTTCTAACTCCCTTGAAAAAATCAGCCCAGACTTGGCTGGATACATGACACTTCTGCTAAACAGCCTGAGTGTAATCAGATTTGCACCTTATCCCTTGCTGTGGTACTAATGTGACCCACATTTCTATTAAAGTTCATTCTGTCTTGCCCTGTCAAGTTGAGTTTGGCTTCTTTCCAAACCTTTCTTGGCATAAGCACAGGCTAAGCAAATTGAGGAGTTTGGGAAATGTTTCTGGAACACCAGATAATGCTTTATCCTATTAGTTACTAATTTAATGCTGGTGAGCAGTCTTTTCTCTCTTTGAGTTATTACCCCATTTTGTACCTTTGTCTAATGTGTCTGCCTTACTAATCTGGAGCCTTCCCTACACAGCAGTCACATTTTCACAACCAAACCCCTTCCTAGAATCTGGGAGTATGATAATGTCTGCCAGTCAGCTGGAAAATGCACACAACTCTGTAGTTACATGGGATTTGAGGGAAACAGGTCTAGACTGATTTATAGAAGCAAATTGCCCTTTTTAGAGAGGTGACAGCAGTGATATTTGTTAGTCATCAACAAAATAGAACTTCCTAGTCCAATATGCACATCAGAAAACACCAACTAGAAAAGGAATATGTCAAGATGAAATATATATATAGCAGCTTTACCGTGATGGATTTTGCTTACCAGATCAACACCAGCTTGTGACAAGTTGATCCATGTGTTCTTCCTCATACATCACTTGGAAGCCAGACTGTCTGGTTCCTACTCGGAATTCAAATTACACTTCATTCGGTTAAAGAAATACTATTGAACTAATTCCAGTATTGCTTGTATGATAAAAGCACCCAGAAATAAACTCTTCTGATATAAAGGCCATCTGATGCCACTTACACAGCCTTGAGATATTTGGAAATGGCTGATACAGAAATCCCTTTCTGCAAGATCAGCTTTCCAAGGGTGTATATTGGTCCCTGACATGTGTGCCCATCCTGAGATGGGCCTTTTCTCAGTTCTTGGAGCCCTAGCTAAAAGCAGTAGCTCTCCTAAGTGCAAGTCTGCCTTCCATAAAGGGGAGTGGGTACAGAGATTCCCATGCTGGCCTTTATGCAGGGCTGTGACAGCTCATTAATACAAGGTATTAATGAGTCTTTGCCTCAGCGGTGCCAAAACAGCCACTCTCCTACCTGTTCTGGCATTACTCCAGAGAATGGTCACTCAGGAGCCTCTGCACCATGACAACTTTTGCATCTAGGTGGCCATTCTACAGATTAGTAGTATTGTGCATAGTTGACACTGTCACTAATTTTTGGCTGCATTGCTTCCGATTTTGAGAACAGTACCAGGAGGAAGAAAAAATTTTCTGTTACTCATCTGAAAAGTCAAGTTGATGGGCTTTTTTAATGCACTCCTGCAAACTTTTTTCAGTAGGTCTGAAGCACAGTTTTCTTAATAGCTTAAGTTTAATTTTGGGCATGTTACACATGACCATGTTAACACATAATTAACACATCCATAATACATGTGATTTATTCACTGGTATTCAATGTATGATGTAGAACTGGAAACAGATAAATTGTGAAGATGTCCAGAACTAAACATCAGAAGCAGCTGAGACACAAACAGTAGGAGAACAGTATTGGGTATATTTAAGATTTTACTTTCAATCTACTTTTGCAGGAGAAGCTCTAGAGCACATCGAATCTCAGGCATAATTTAGGTCATTTATTCTTCTAAATAGGTGACTACTACTGCAAAAAAAGGTAGCAATCATGAGTCCATATCCAAGATCTAGGGAACCTAGTTCCACAGATGTGCTTTTCTGTCATCACAACATATGCAGTGCTGTAAATATATAATTCATCTTTTTAGGACACAGTTATCAGGCTTCAGGATACAACTTCAATGCCTATGAATGGAGGAGTCCTAAACAGACTAGTTTGTCCCCTCCAAGCAAACCACGAAACCACCCATTTCATGATACAGGGCTGAGTGATGATGAATGGGACCGACCTACAGCAAGCAGGTAAGTTTATGTACGAGTTTCTGTTTTCTGATTTTCAGCTGCAGCAGTGCCTAAAAAATGAACACTTACTGGCTGAAATGAAATTATGTTTTTCTAATGAAACTGTAACAACTTTTCCTTTAAATATGAGATAAGAAATTTATTAGGGTAGACTCATGACATTTATGGAAGATACCAAAACCAAGACATATTTATTTTTATTTAGTTCAGACATAAAACCACAGCATTTACCTCTTAAGAATTAAAAATAAAAATAAATTAAAAAAAAAAAATTAGAGCATTCCTCTGGGTAAGCTTCAAAAAAAACCTGCTCTGTTTTCCACTCCACAAAATGAAACCTACAAATAAAGCAGCTAAAAGACAACTGGCATGTTAATCTTCTGACTTCCATGAAAATTCTTCATTTTGGTTTGGGCAGAAATTACAGTCTTCTTCCATAAATGCTTGAGACATCTGCAGTGATCCAGTAGGAAAACAAAGCAACCCAGGTAGAAATGTCTTGTCCAAATCTATGGTAGTTTGCCATGCACTCCTCTTCTGAGAAGTAAATCTCCTCAATTAATTTCTCTGCAGGCAAAAGAACTTCCTGAGGGAAAAATGCTTAGTTGACAATGCTTGGAGATAGTGAAAGATCCAAAAAGCCGAAAGTCTCTTATTCTCTGAGAATAATCTGGCAGTGGAACCACTGCAGAAACTTGGGTAATTCCTGCCAAAGGACAGTTCTTCTTCAGACAAGGGAAGACAGGCATCCCAGTCAGAAAGATTTCAGTGCTCTTTGTACCCATCCTCAGGACTCACAGATCTGCGTGTCCTTCATTAGAAATAGAGTTTCTTGGTGTAGCAGCACAACCAGCCTGAAATCCCAGTCTGTGAGAAATTCAAGTATAGCACTAAAGAAAACCTTTCTGGTTCCTGTAAAAACATAGTGGAGAAGTAAATCCCTAAGGTCCAGTCTTTTACCTTTGAAACGCAAATCAAGGCAAGGCTTAGATGCCAGTGCTGCTTTTCAGAAGCTGAGTGACAAATCCTCAGATACAGCAGATTGCCCAGTGGCATTTTATCTGGAGACAAGTCCGGCAAGATGATAGCTAAGATCTGGGCAAGTGTGAATTCTCAGTCCAGATCCAGCTCCTTTGGTCCCTACTAGCCAGAAGCATATGAGAAGTTTTCATAGGCTAGTAGCGGGCAATATTTAATAAACGAAATGACCGTAGTTTTATTCATGCCTCCCATTCTTGGTAAGTTAGTATCTTTAATTTAATAGCAGCATCTTTATCCATATTTAAAGCCCATCTTTTGTTTATCAGATGAGATGCAGCCATAGATTCCATAACACCTACTGTTTTGCAGTTACATAAGTAATAGGCTGAAAAATTTGATGAGCAGTGAACTGAGAAGCTGGATCGTAAAATACAGAATCTTCTAAATTAAAAGCGTCTATTCTACTACTATTTAAAGCACTATTCAACAGAAAGTATGCACGTTAAAGAATCTTGCTCTGCTTGTCAATGTGATTACACCTAGGATACATGGCACAAATTAAACTAATGATTATTTTAACCCTGCATCTGTAAAATGGATTATGCCACACCTGATGGTGTTCCTATACCAAGTGCTGGAGTATTTGAGAAGGGCATGTCTCTTCTTCCAGCCTGTTACAGGGATCCCCAGAAAACCGCCTCGGCTTTGCCTCTAGCTAAGCAACTTATCTTCGTCTCTAACACTAAAAAGTAATTTTTTCTTACATTTATTTTGTGTAGCACAGCTTCCAAGAATATGTGGCAACAGAAGGATCCTGAGACATTGGGAGAGAATCAAGAAAACCATTTAAAGCAAACTTCCGTAGAAAGATCAGGGGGTGAGAGCATCAGGAGCATGAAGAAAGAGGGCAAGCTGTGGAAAGGTGCCTCTGGTGGGCAAAGGAAAGGTGGGGGACAGCTGGAAGAGTGGAAAACTACCAGGTAGGAGAACAAGTTGTGCACAGGAGTGAGATCCAGCTGGGCTGAGGCGGCAGGAGGGGGGAGGCTTTGGAAGAAAGGAAAAACAGTTGAAATGAGAAAAAGGAGAAAAACAGAGTAAAAGCAGAAGACACATCATTAACATGCTATTGAGCAACAATGAAATTTCAGTCAGCAAGCAAATGAAACCAGAGAGCTTAAACTGCTCTGTAGCCTGGTGTCTACCATCACTGGCAGGTAGGACGAGTCTTGTACAGTTCCTGCTCCAGGGAAGATTTTTGCACATTAAAACAATAGTTATTAGAATGAGTCTGCCAGATCCTAGAACATCCTATCACCTCCTGAATTAAAAAAAGAAAAAAAATGGACTTCATCACTCATATGGCAATAAGAAGCAACTCATAGGCACTTCTGTCTTCATATCTGTCCCACTACCTCTCCTTCAGCATTTTTATGCATCAAATTTCTGATGGCTCTTTGAGTAAGCATCAGAAAACCAAATATATTTGTTATAGGTCGAACAATATTTCACATGACATAAAATCAATCTCTCAGGTTTCAGAAAAAAAAAGCCATCTAGATGAGAAATTATTTTGGTACTTCTTTTTTCCGGTGCAGTAGCTCAGCTACAAATTAGTTTATTCATGTGGCTGTAATGGAGATGCAAAAGTTGAGCATTTCACACACCAGGAGACAAGACTCAGAGAAAAGGCAAAAGAGGAGGTGAGGCCAGAAAAAGGAATTGCTTCATCTAAAAAGAGGTCCAGACGTACAGGCATCATGATTTCAGATTTCACAGAAGTCGAAGAAGAAACAGACCTCCTGTTCTAGGAAACCCCATCTTTGCTGTCACAGACAATTGCCTCAAATAATCCTGTTCATTAACTCAAGTTCCATTTTATATTAGAATATTAGTATGCAATATAAAAAAAGGTATTGTAACAGATAAATTAGTGTATGTTCAACATTAGCTATTAAAATAACTACTTAGGTTTATTGAAAGAGCTAATTTCAGAAGTCAAGGATCTTTCTAAAATCATGTTTTAAATACTTTCTTGTCTTGCCTGGGAGGAATTGCATCTGTGATCTGAGTAGGTATTCTCACCGTTGCTGTATCTATTGCAATATCTTAGAAGAGACACTGACGCTAGATGGACAATCACTGCAATAAGAGATTGAAATGGCTGACCATTGTCTGCTTGACTGATTGTAACTGTAAGAAAGCATCTCTGAGGCAGAGTATCGTGTATGAAGCATTCGAGCTGTCCTCCCTCGTGCTGGGCAATTCTATTTAAAAGCCATTCTGTTAACAGTGTTACATTCACGCTATTCTCAGTAATACATGTTTGTCAAGCAAGGCCTCAAATGCTTCCATAATAGAGTTTGCTCTGTTTATGTGCTGTTAAGCACCACTAGCTGCAGTCCATGGGCAGCTGCTCCAAAGTAACAGCTTGCTGCCACCCAAAGGGCAAATCCTCATTCTTTCCTTCCTCACCCTTCCCCTTTGCCTTTCACGTAATCAGCCCCCTCCCGTTCAGCAGCTCTGACGCTTGTGTGAACCTTCATTGAGCTGATTCCCCTTGCTAAGACAGCAAAAAACCTCCTGTACGTGCAGTGTAATGGTTTTGCTTTGGGCTGTTGCTGCAGTCCAGACTTGGCATTTTTTATCAGGCCTCTCCTGCTGGGCAACTCCCCAAAGCATCGCTGTCGCCAACATCTTGCTGAAGAGCGCTAGCAATGAGGCTTCAGTGCGTTTATGAACCACCAGAGACCCAAGTGTCCATGCAAGACAGTTGCATCCCTGAAAGTTTTTCTGTGTTTTTGTATGAAATGACTGTAGCAGTTTGTACGATGGCAGTCAGGTGGGCTTCACTTGATAATGATAAATGCAGCTTAGGCTGAAGGAATGAGGTAAAAAGCACCACCATCCCTTTTGCAAAATGCTGTTTGCAAAAATTAGGGCTCTTTTCGTATTCCCTGGGAGAAGTCTGTAAGGTTGAAAGGTTTTATTGCAAATATTTGTTGCATGGAGCAGCTCTGCACACAGCTACTGGTTGATTCATTAATTTTCGTAAGGAGGTCCCAGTTTCAATCCAGTAAAAATGTGTCTTGAGTTGTTCTTGGAAGCCATTTGTCTCCTTACCAAATAACTGGCTGCTCAGATCCTGCCAGCTGCTAGCGACTGCCAGGTTATGAGAAGACTTGTCTGTCATGTGCTCTGCATGTCCATCCAGCCTCTCCCGAGCAGCGACTCTTCCTCACTCTCCTGCCTACCTACCGTAACGTTCTGTCATTCAAGTTGCAATCTGTGGCAAGGCACATGTATGAAATATATTTTTCGAGGGAAAAAAAAGTCCACTTTTTTTTTAACCTCTCATTGTAAATCTAGCTTTGCAGGTACCCATGATAACACCGAGGCTGACCAGGAGGAAAATTTCTGGTCTCAGGCTCTGGAGGATTTAGAGACCTGTGGCCAGTCAGGAATTCTAAGGGAACTAGAGGTAGAACAATCTTAACCTTTCTTTCCAATTATAGAGAAATATAATGGTTTTGGTTTGGTTTACATTCATTTTATTTTCTCCTTTTTTTTTTTTTTTTTTTTTCTTTTAAGTTGCACTAATCACACCAATTCATTTAAAAGCTTTAACCCCTCTCCACAGGACAAGGCTGACAGGCGTCTGTGTTTGAGAAACATGACTCTCTTGGTACCTACCCTTTACCTTTATATTTTTGCTTGTGCAGCTGCCTCCCCCGCCCCTAACCGGAGCTGTTTTCTTTTGTACAATGCAACCAAAATTCTATAAACATGTTCACCCCAGAGCTTTTGACTTGCAGCTTCTGCTGTGCATAACCATTGCTGCTGTCTGCACAGGCAGCAAATGGCGCAGAACTTCTGAAGTGGGCAATAACCTTCCCGCAGCGATGCATCCCATTCTCTGACAGACGCTTTCTGCAGCTTTTCTTAGCATGTCGTAGGTTGTCTTTTAATTTGAAACTTAATTTGATTAAGATGAACATAAAAGAAAATCATCTTTCCAAAATGTTTACTTCTAATCTTACCCCTCTGCAAAAAAAAAAAAAAAGCTGCCAGTGTGAGAAATGTTTGTTATACAGCAATTTTGTCAGTACGTAACAAATTTTCACATGTCATCTTGAAGTTCGTTGCAAATCTAACCGTGCTTCGTGTTTTGTGTTAGATTGTGAGGGGGTAGAGGGGGAAGGAAACACACAGTAACTTTGGGTCTTTATTTTTCTAATCACCTTTTCTCTTCAGTTGTCTAATCAGAACAGTTGAGATTATACTGCCACGTAAAGCTGTGGAGTGAAAGGTCCTAAAGTATTTTCTTTTATGTTCTTTTAAATTCCTGGAGCTGCAAAACTGGCAGAATCTCATTTTCATTTTTATGTTGTATAAAGTCCTTTAGCAGCGAGGAGGAATGTGAATGGCATAACTGGGTGAAAGTTTTTCAGTTCAGATTAATTTACTTCCTCAGATTTATGGCTTTTGTATTGCATGTATGGGTAACAAAATGTGATTCTCATGTATTTGTTATTGCAAGCCAGAGAAATGTAGGAGAAAATGCTATACTGGTTTAATTCCATAGTTAGATACAGTTCGGTACCGCAGGTTTTTCTTGCAATTTTCAATATTCAGAGCACAATAAAAGGATATGGAAATAGATAATTCAGAAATGGAAACAGATCATTCAGGCTGACCAGAATTCAGTTACTTCAGCAAGTTGAATTTCCCTCAGCCTTTCACAGAAGTGAAATTCAGAACTGTAGATGCTGTATCACTGACAGCATCACCTTGTTGCACAACCCACAGCTCTGAAAAGAAAGCAAGACTCATGCAGGACGACAGGATGCTAAGAATGGCGATGCCTCTGGTTTATGAAGTGCCATTGTGTTGTCAAGGACTCCTTCGCGTTTTTCATTTCAAGGTCTTCAGCCAAAGAGCAAAGAAGACTCTTGTTAGCCAAGTCTTCTGGCTGCCTTTGTTCCATCAGGCGGTATTATCAGTCATTACTGAGCACAGGAGAGACTGTTAAGGCTACAATCTATTATCTCATAGTGAAAGTAGTGCTGGAGCTGGGAGGAAGAAGGGTGGCAGACATGCTCACCAGAGTCAGAAGCAAATGTTTATTTGCCTGTTTTGCCCTTATCTTTTCCCCCTTCATTTTTACTTCTCATTTTCAAGCAGGCTGCCTGCATCCTGTCCCAGTCAGAGTTCAGGTTATGACCTTTTAATTTCCCTTTTTTACTTATCCATCAGGACGAGGGAGAATAGATAGGAAATTGAGCCTACCCTATCCCAGCAGTGGCACCTCCGTACGGTGCCTCCCGTTCCCCAGAGCAGAAATTCTCTCACAAGGGAGGAGGCTCCTTGCAGCGCACGGGTGCTTTTCACGTCAGTCCATTCCACCCAGTGGATGAGAAGACTGCTGTTGTCTTTCAAGATTTCACCCTCCGTATATACTCACATCTAACGTAAAAGGCTAGCTTTTACTGAGATTAAAACCAGCAGCGAGACAGGGGCTTGTATCTCTGAAGTGTTACTGCTCAGCTAAGGCAGCTACTCTTGCAATGTGCGTGTTACGCAGAGTTTCTTTCCAGGCAGTGAGCTTACCTGCACTGAGCATCCCGGCCTGGGGTGGTATCTGGGCACGTTCTCTGCCAGCGCTGACTCTAGAGCTGCCTACATATTCTGCTGACTCACATTTTTTTACCTTGCACGCACAGTCTGAATTCTAAATGCCTTCCTATAGCTCCGATTCCAACAAATGCGATTGTGCCGCAACTTAAATGTCATTTTACTTACATGTAAAATATTTTTTAAAGAAGCAATTATACTACACGCTCTTCAGTCTGCCAGGGGACTAGCTTACAAGCATAGCCATTCTAGTGCTCAGTATTTTAGTTTGAAATGCCGTCTGGAAACTTTTGCCCATAGGGTTCTGTTATTGTTGCTGTGTTTTGTTGTGGTCCTTTATTTTATAGTGACTTGCAAGCAGATTGAACATCTATCCCCTTGCCTTTTGCTGTGCCCTGAGTGATTGTGTTTTAACAAAGAATAGAGATGTTTTTCCTGCTGCTGTGAATTAACCACTTACTTAACCCACATTCTGTGTTAAAAATTAACCTGTTCTTTAATGCTCCAGGCCACAATTATGTCAGGAAGTACAATGAGTTTGAATCACGAAAACCCACAACCTCGTAGCCAGCTGGGAAGACAAGCCAGCTTCCAGGAAAGAAGTACTGTAAGGCCACATTACAGTCAAACTACCCGTAGCAACACATTGCCGTCAGATGTGGGGAGAAAGTCCATGGTTCTGAGAAAAATTAAGCAAGAAATGAAAGAAATCATGTCACCAACTCCTGTGGAGTTACACAAGGTCTGTAATTTTTCTTCGGGCAGCTTTGACATAATATATTCAGTATAGGGAATCTAATTATGTGGCAATACAGTAAGCACTTTTTATAATGATGCCACAGATGTAATTTGGGGGCCATGCATATTAGTTCTTACAAACACATTAATGATATATCCTTGTGGGGGAAACAAACAAACAAGATGCATCCTTGTCTACTATTTTGTCTTACAATAAATCCTCAAAAGGGACTGCTCTTTTACAAGGAGGATCCACTAGTAATTTGAATTGACAATACCAATAACTCATCTCTGCAAAATGTGTTCATTAAGAAAGCAAAGTTTAATTTCTAGAAAATACATTTCTTTAGGAAATTACTCGGGAGGGTTTAGGACTCCCATTGGTCTTTTTTCAAATTAACACTCATTTTGAATCAAATACATGAGACTCAATGTACGTAATATAGAATGTTATTTCA
Organism: Aramus guarauna; assembly: GCA_013400195.1. Classification (NCBI taxonomy): domain Eukaryota; kingdom Metazoa; phylum Chordata; class Aves; order Gruiformes; family Aramidae; genus Aramus; species Aramus guarauna. Next base: position 20,571 of record VXBL01003342.1, read on the forward strand.
AATTAGCTATTGCTTCTCTTCACTTTATAATTTCTTTGCTCTAAAAAGGATAAACGATCTTCAGTCTGAGCAACTTTTCACTGCTCAAGACTGTTGACATCACCTGGTGATATGAAGGTGGCTCTGCACCCCAAAGAAGTACTGCATAAAGTATCTTCAGATATGCACAACGAACACCCTACCAGCTTAAGTCTCAACGTTAAGTCTTAACAACAACCAGTTTCCAAAACTTTGGGCAACGTTACAATGCTGCTCTACTTGATGGGAATGAGCACCCCATCCCCTGCGTCCATCTTCCTCTTAAAGGTCTGAGATCTTCCCAGAGAGGAGGCAGAGAAATTTTGTTACAAGGTGACGTGTGATTATTCTCAAGAGAGTTGGTTTGGTTTCTAGTCCCTGCGGATTTGCCTGAGTTTAGTTCATAGTTCATTCAGTGCAGTTTAGTGAGGTCAGGACTCACTGAGTATGGGCTAAATAAATCTTTGGAGAAAATAGCGGAGAGTGGATCTTACATATGGAAAATGAATCCATTGCCAATGTAAGCAATCAATAAGATGTGTCGTGATACTTCTAAACTATTCATATTTCCAGCTCAGTGTGAGGTATAAACCAAAACTACACCAGTAGGCATTTCATAGTGTGTTTGCGTTCAGCAGAGGCACGGTTTTCTCCTTTGGATTGTAAAACCAGCCTTTTGTGATTGATAAAATAAATCCTTTGCTGGAGAGGAGGACTCAGATTTCTATTAATGAGTCAGTATTCTATGATAGCTACTAGCTCTTAGAGTCCTGGACAGTAAAAAATACCCTGTCCTCGAGCTAGCGGTCTCTCTTCAGTTTTCTTTTTTTTTTAAGATTGCTGTGACCTTCTGTTTTAGTAATTTCCAGTTTTTGTTCAGACAATATACCCACTTTTGCACTATCTGCTGAAGTGATACTGACTTTGCTTATACTGTCTGTTCTGTCATCCAGAAAAGAGTCATTTCTTTAGTAAAAATGTAAAAAGTTGAAGCTGCACCAAGGATTTTCCAAATCCTTGCATTCATTTAAGAAAAATAGAAACCAGTGACTGAACCTTGTGGTCTGATTCACCAAAGTGGGCTTGTACCCCTATGGTGACACGTGCAGGTTAACCCAAGCATTGTGGGTTATCATGACACGTGCTGTTGTATTCATGCCCATCTTAGCAAGTTCTTGTTACTTTTCTTACTATTTCTTGTGTAGCAGCATGCCCGTTACTTTCTCTCCTACCCTTAATTTTTGTATCAGACCTCTAGTTTAACACTAATAACCTGTTAGTTGCTGTTTCTCCTGGATAGCTTGTCCAACGATAGTTTTCCAAAACAGGTGCAATGCCACGGGAATGATTTCAGTGTCAGGCAAATGCCTTGTTTTAAGCATTTTTGGTAGCAGATCTTGCTAGCAAATGTGCTCTGCCCTCTGCAGGCAAATGTTTTCATCAGCTGGGCCACTGACAGGACAACTACTGAAATAAGAGCTCTTTTGGAAAACTCTGATGGTATAAACAGTTTTGGAAATACAAGCTAAGACATAGCTTGCCTAAGTCTCAGCAAGACGTTCAAGCATGTACTTGACTGGATGCTGCTGAGCTTTCCCAGTTTCTTGACCAGGACAGTTCAGGTGCCTTTTTACTGTCTCAGTGCGATGAGTCTGCACGCTCATGTACCACGCAGAGCAGAGTTCATACCTTAGTTTGATTACAGAAAGGTGGATTAGCTAAGGTCGATGTGCCCCTGGTTTTTCGTAATCTGATTGTGAGAGAGCAAGAATAGATGATTCTACCGAAGAAAAAGCCACACATAAAAATGAAATGCAGCAATAGCCGGTCCAACTGTGTAGGGTAAGAGAATAAGATTGGATAAAAACTGCTCAGGCTACAAACACAAATGAGTATAGTGTAACGGAACAGCCCCATGACATTACTAGCTTGTCCTTCTCAGCTATACTCCTGTCAGAACAGCAACACAGCCCTGAGGATTGTTTTGGGTCATGCTGCAAACATTGCAGCAAAGCGAACCTGAATTCTTCACTGCTCTTTCTTACTTCACTCCTTTTCATTCACCAAATGTGTACTTGAACTGTCTTTGCCCTGAGGAAGCTAGGATTGAGATTAAGTGTCGTACAAATCTCTTCAAACATTTGTTCTAGATTACTTTAATAAGTAACGTTTAATTTAGCTGGGTAGCATATTGCTATATCAGCACCCAAATTTAATTAATGCCTTTAATTGATTTTATCTACCTAGGAAATCATATAGATTAATATTTTTCTAAAAATCATTGTGAACCTTTTTTTGAAAGTTTCATAGAGCATGCATTCTTCTGAGAGCAAAAATATGCACTAGGCATCAGATAATTTTTCAATATTATTATTGCAAGTAGTCATTAACCTGAAATTACAGTTGGTTAAAATACCTCAATAACTGATCTGTGCAAGATGTATACATTTAAATTAAGCATTTTTCCATAGATTTGAGAGGAAAGAGAGGCATAGAAATAGACTCAAAACTTGTAAGCTTCTGTTTAAAATTTATAACTATTTAATTGCTTATGAAAGATGGATTAAATTTCCATTTCAGCTTTCTTTTTCCCTTAGGCTCCTGATGTAAATTTAAAAGTTTATCAAATCACCCATAATGGAGATTTTGCTGATGAGATCAAACCTCCCAAGCAGTTGTGACCAGAAGTACAGCTAAACCAGCATGATTTAGGTGTAGCACAAATTGCCTGCAGTCCCATACCCTTCAGAGAGGGCTGCGCTATGGGCGAGTGCAGATGAGAAACCTGTGTGGTGGGGCTTTGCCCATACCCACTATCAAATAAAAATATTTCAAAAAATATTTCAGATGGCAGGGGTGTTACTCTGAGATTCCCTTTGAAGAATATATGCTGCCCTAAAAAGAAGTAGCCACAAAATTATAATACAAAAGAAAGTTCTCTGCAGATGACTTGCACCTAAAAAATGTGACAGCTGTCAAACAAGCAACAAATTTAAATTGCAATCTCATCCCTTCAGTTAATAAGTATCAGTTTCTTTAATTTCCAAGCTCCTGTTAAATAAACCGAAAGTCAAGAGAAGATAGCCATAAGGGGAACAGGTTTTAAAAATATTCTAGGATCTGTAGATCTGAAGAACCACTGAAATGAGAAAATATTTTGATACATAAAAGTTGTGATTGCAGAGTAGTGAGTAATTGCCTTCCCGAGTGCTCAGTCCATATAAATCAGGAAAGTCTGACCTGAACGAGTTGCAGGAGGGACGGGCAATAAAAGACTTTGGATGATCATTCTCAAGTTCTGCTCCCTCCTTGCCCCTTACCATTTGCAATGCTCCATTTTTCGACTCAGAAGCTGGGTGTGAAGTAGCATGTGCGTTGTTACGGACAGGAGCCGAGCTGAGGTGAGCTAATGTGGCGTGGCACTGCCTCTAGACCTGCAGAGCAGAATTGGTCTGTATTTTGTTTGCTGATAGACCACTCGCTAAAACCAGGAAAAAACCAACACTGTCTTAGGACGTACAAATGGGATCACCATCTGTAGTACGTGCAGAATTATTCTCCATTCCAGCTTGGCTTTGATAAGGTCTTGACTGTAACAGAGCATCCAGTTTGGGATCTGAAAGTTAAAGAAGCATGTTGACCTACTGAACAGAGTCTGGAGAAAAACAAGCCTTATTTCATATCAGTGCAGAGAAGGAGAGAATAAAGCGATCACGTTCTCTGTGGACAGCAGCAGGCTTAAGTCTCAGCAAGGGGAAAACATCTGAAGCACCAGAAGGGATTACTTTAATAGACTGTGGAATCTCCATCACTGGAGATTTTAAAAAAGCAGGACAGATAGATCTGTCTCAGAAGTGAGTTAGATGCCGTTGATCCTGCCTTAGGACAACAATACAGTCTGGATGACTTGAGAGTCCCCTGTTCCATAGGCTTCTGTGGTTCATCTGAGGTTGGATCCAGCTCCATTTAACTCCAGTGCCTGAAGAAAGAGGAAGGGGAAGAGAAAAGGAATGAGTGGAAAGGCGAAGTTCCTGTCAAAAGTTGTGTCATCTGTGCTAGAACAGTACATCATAGTATTTTAAGTCTTCTCCTCTTAGGTGCTGTGTCACATTTGTACGTTTCCTTTTCAAAGGCTTCTTTAAGAAGCACTCCTATCTTTTGTGATGGTGAGGGGAAAAAGTTATCTCGTTTGAAGAGAATTTGTGTCTTTGTCCAGTGCTCATTATTTTTCATTCTTGCCTGGAAATGCACACAAATCTGTCAATAAATCTCCCTCCTTTATTTGTTTTTTTTTAGTCTTGTCGAATGGTAGTCTTATAGCGCTTTCATAGCAGCTTCAAACATACTTCAGATCAAAGCCACGTTAGACGTGCTGTGATATCACAAACAAAAGCCTCTGTTGATAACAAATTATTACAAGTTTCCCAGGGTCCTGCTGGTACAGCAGCTGTTGATGCAAATTAAAATCATTCTATGATGAATTATTTTGAGTTTGCAGGTAGGTTTTTCAGTAGCTGAAATGCCCATTGACTCCTAAAATTGGTGGTGACATGGAGGAAGTCTGACAGGTTCAGCAAGAAGTTCCTTTTGGGGGAAGATGGGAGAAAAGAAGGCAAAGACCGTAAACACAGCAGCTGCTGGGAAGTTTAAAATGACAGCTCATACCCAGAAATGTCACTGGCAGGGAGAAAACGCTCAGCTTAGTTAATGGGACTTTAGGTGTGGCTTTGCCCTGCGCAGGGGAAGAAAACCAAGGGAAGAGGAGGAAGTGGTGTAAAGTGAGGGACAAATACTGGAGGGGGTGGGGAGAGAGGGGTGTTTGTGCTCACCACAGCATGAGACAGATGTTTTCACAGCAGCACACTGTCCACATCTACAGATAAAATGGTGCCAGTGCTGCAGCAGCTGGTGTATCTAACTTCTCTCAGCTGTTGCCCATACTTCCCAGTGAGCCTGGTTATCATTCCAGTTAAAGCACTGCTGAAATACCACTACAGCCAAGTCAAGTCAAGAAAACTGCAGAGAGCAGGGTGAAAAAAAAACCAAATCCAACTATCTGAGCAAATCTTTCACTCCTGTTTTGACACACCCTTGTGTATTCTTGCTTATCTTTCCACAATGGCAGCTGAGGCAGGATCTCAGCAGCTTTCTGAGGGAAGCACCAACCCGCGTTGTGCCCCAGCACTGCTGTGCCTTGGCATTCCTCTGTGAAATACTGACCAAGTCCTCGGCAGCCTGATCCGAGTTTGGTCTTGGCCTGCCTTGAGCAGGAGGTTGGACTAGACTCTTCCCAAAGTCCCTTTCAATTTGAATGATTCTGTAAGTCAGAAACACTGGAAAGGACTTCAGTGGCTGGCACACAGGAGGACGCAGCACATGGAAGCCTTACTAGTACCAAGCCATTACAAAATTACAGACCACGCTTAATGTCACTTTATCAGCCAAGGCATAATAAAACCAGTGGTTTGAACCCAAAGTGACATCGACTATAGCAGTAAAAGCACGATTTTGACTGTGTGACTGTATCTGCACACACGTTTTGTGCCAGCATCAGTGTCAGTCTGATGTCACATCGACTCACACAATTTACTTGTGTAGGTCTGCACTCCTGATGTGAGAGGGAAGCAAGAAAAAATAAAATAAAAAGAAATGAAGTAAGCAATACCACATATCTACAAAGAAGTGTCTGAATCTTTTTCTATCAAATAACTGAATTCACAAAACTACCTGCGAGGACTTGTTCTCTCGACACCTGAAAAACCTTCTCCTAACAGTTTTACTAACTCCTATTTCCTGCTTTTCGATGGCCAGCTCGTGATTGTGTAACTGTCAGATTACTGCCTGCAAGCTCTTTCAGAAGGAGCCTTATTCGTACTTTTTTTTTTTTTTTTTTTTTTTTTTTTTTTTTTTTTTTTTTTTTTTTGAAAGATTGNNNNTTTGAAAGATTGCATTGTAACTCTTATACTGAGCACTTTTCAGATTAGGCTTTACAGGGTGGACCACTGCCTGGCCAAACCCAGGCTGCCTGGGGCTTGTGGTGCTGCTGGCAGTTATGCCCTCTGGAAGACATGACACCAGTTGGTTGGGTGAGGCCAGGTCTTCATCCCTGAAGCAAAACTAAACCTGATCTTGTACTCAGAGCCTGGCAACTAGAGAAAAGGGTAACAAAAAAACCCCTAAGACTCAAAAAAAACCCTGACACCACAAGAGGTGGGCTAAATATCATGAATTTCCAGCTGACAAACAGAAGTGAAAGGGGTTGGTTATTCCTGAAGAATAAGGTGGCTTCTGAGAATATTAATATAATGTCCAAATGGGGACAACTCTAATACTGTAAGTACCAAATACTAGGTAAGTGATGTGTCTAGTGTGGAAAAAACAACTCAATGAAAACCATCCCGGGAAGAAAACCTGCCTAATGTTTGTAGAAATGTGGACAAACTTTTGGTTTGGGTTTTTTTTTTTTCCCCCCTTCTCATCATGTCACATCACCTCCCCAGGTAACTTTGTACAAAGACTCTGATGGAGAAGACTTTGGGTTCAGTGTCTCAGATGGTTTATTGGAAAAAGGAGTGTATGTTAAAAACATTCGACCAGCTGGCCCTGGCGATCTGGGAGGTTTAAAACCGTACGACAGACTTTTACAGGTAATTTCTGGTACCACACGGGTTTAGCGCACAATGTCCAGACTACTTTGCAAAAGCTTTGTAACCTCCCTGTGTGGTGCTCTGTCTACACAGGCATGATGGTAGAAGACTGCATGAAGTGGGGTTTTTTTTCATCACTTACGTGGAGCAGCCTTATTATCTACATTATTATGTTTTAAATGATAAGCAGTACTGTTCTTTTGACTTTCTGCTGGGAAAGGCTGTGCGTAGGGGGACGGGGAGAAGGACAACTGATGGTAATTGTTCTGTGCCCCGGGCCGCGTGAATCGCTCAGGGCCTCCCTAAGAAAAGACAGCAATTCATGGTGACTTGGGCTTTTATGCAGTGGCTAGGTTTTCCTGTGAAATCATGTTTATATGAACAAATTATTTCAGAATGTTAGGTATTTGAGAAGCCAAAAGGAGACATATAAAGGCATTTCCAGATTGGTAATTTTTTCCTGTTCTTGATACCGACTTCAGAATTGTTTCTGTGCTTAATCCAAGTTGTTGACTGACATAGTTGGAATAATGTCATACTCGCTCAGCACTCCACTTACCCCAGGGCCAAGCTGGACTGTGATAAAAAAATAAATTATTTGTCAACTAGCCCAATAAAATATTTTATATAAATTTCTATGTATTAATTAAAACCAGAGAAGACCTGAACTAAACTGACATTTTAGATGCGATCTGTTGCATTGAACGTTAACACCATGCAAGACACAGAAACTATGTGCTGTAAAGTGTCACTTATGGAGTGGGCCTTGTGCCAGCTGGCACCGGTGTAAATATGCCCATTTCAGCTACCTTCTGTTAAAGGGTGAGTAGAAAACTCAACTGGTGTCTTCAGACCACTGTGGCTGAAGTGTCTTGTGTTGGGCGATTCTCCACCTGGAATATTTAAATCAGGTTCCATAGTCAAGGATAACTCTGTTTCTCTTGTGGTCTCATTTCTTGTTCATAAAATGGTAATAAAAATCAATCTTCTAATCGCTCAGGTAAACCACGTTCGCACCAGAGACTTTGACTGCTGTCTAGTTGTGCCCCTCATCGCCGAATCCGGCAATAAGCTGGAGCTGGTGATTAGCAGAAACCCCCTGGCATCTCAGAAAGGAAGCTCAGAACAACAGACTTCAGCGAGCGGGGAATGGAGTGACCAGAACAATGCCTTCCTTCAACAGAGCGGACACGCTAACGTTAACACAGAGACACGGGATCCGACAAACACATTATAGCAGAAAATCATTTCAGCGGGACATTCAGTAACGAAAGACAATTATGGTGCTAAATCCCTTTTAGAGTCCTCTGAGATTGAGGGTCAGATGCTGTATAGCACTAAAAAGCACAGGAGGTCAGGCTGTCTGTCTCAAGTCTTATATTAATTCACGGTTACTTTTGAAAAAGTTTAACTCTTCATTAGGTCATTCCATTCTAAGCAATCTATCATTAGCAACAGTATGAAAAATCGCGAGGGTCTTTTTTCCTTCAAATAAGAAACCGGGGAAGATATTTTCAATGTGATTGAAGTGTTCCTCTGCCTTCAGCAGCAGCTGCTGTTTGAGGGAAAGTGCAGAGGTAACCTCTGCCAACAGCGGTGTCCAGGTCACATGGTTTTTAAAAACATTTTATGAGAAAGGTGCTGTCTGACGGACAAGCTGCACCGGGTTTTCTTTTTAAATGCCTAGATATGTCATTTTGGGGACCTGTATTCTGCTGGCAAGAAGGGTGCACTCTTCAGCCAAAGCACGGTTTAGGTGTTTTAACAAAATGCTCGTAGGAGGCAGCAGTACGTGGTGAACGTTACTCCCCCGCTTTGGTAAATTCTGTTAGAACATATGTCATTCCCTATGCAATGAAATATTTAAACGGTACGGCTTGCAACCTGTGGGGATTTTTAAGCAGAGACTTTTTTTAGTGGGATAAAAACTCTGAAGGAGGATTACTGACAAAAGTGAAACTGAAATGAGTTCAGACAAATTAGAAAGGTTTTAAAAGAAAATGACTTTTTTAAAAACTATGTCAGTGGAAGATTGGTACAAAAGCTCTTCAATGATCCATAAACCTGTAAACTTGTACTGTCACGTGAGCTTTTTAAGTCAAACAATTTCTTGAAGGGACAAAACATCCCATTTAATATGCTTTGTTTTCAGCCTTCTTTATGATAAACATTACCCCCCACAACACTTTTTTAGAATTTAAAACTGTAAATATCTTTTACAGACACATCACACAAAATTCTCTCCTCTCCCCTCTCCCCCCCAGGCAATAAAATACTGCCAGTTGCTTTAGATGCTCACCAGCAGCTGCTTTGGTTTATTCCGGTATTCCAGTTGTTATTGGTAATTCTTGTTATTGGTGAATATGAAGATACTGGATTTGTACATTTGTAGAGTCTCCATATCTAAGCAATCACCTTACGGAGTTGTTTCTGGTCAATTTACACTGTTTAACTGTATCCCCATTGCTGTTTCCAAGACATGAACAAGCTCACCTGCCCTGCACACACAAGTATCTTGGATTTCTAGTTCAGCACTGCCAGAAAAGGTCAGAATGACATTCGATGCTGAATTGTGTAAAAAAAAAAAAGTTCATGAGTCACTTAAATACGTATTTTTATTTGTAACAAATAAGTATTAAACTGTAAAGTATTTTTGTACAAATTTAATACTTTAATAGCATGATATTTATCGTCTATGTTATGGTTTTTTTGAAATTCAAACTGTTGCAAATATTTGTATGGAAAAACTGTATAAATTGAAATAAACAGTGATTTAAAGACGTTACAAATGAGGTAGCATTTTTCTACTTTATATTTTTTCCACAGTTTTAGCAAAACCTACCATGTTTATATTTGTGGTATACTTTTTTCTGCCATATGTGTAAAAGAAAAAAATTGTTAAAAGCAAGCAAGCTGTGCAAATTTTAGTACAATTTGTCTGATGTTTGATTAAACATTCACCTCATTAATCTCAAAAACTACAGTGCGGCAAGTTACATAGTACACAAAAAAAAGGTTGAAAGTGGAATGTTATTTGAACGCTGACTTGGGATTTTGCATTTCTTACCAAGATCGTTATCAGCCTAGAACTATTGGCTAAAGCAGCAATGGCAAGTTCTATTTGTAACAAGATTGAAAATCCATAATCCATCAAAGATTCATGCCCATAAATCTGCCACATCAGGAAAATCTAAAGGCCCCTTTGTACGCTGTTTTTTGACTCCAGAGCAAACTGCAGTTTTGGCACATCGCTAAGAGCTGCCCAGCACTGCAGTAGCATTAGGAGAAGGATGAATCTTGCTGTGGATGGCTACAGTCTTTAAACCCAGAAATCTCCATGTATTTGTAAGGGAACGTCTGGATCCTGTAAGACCTGGCAGTTTGTTCTTCACCAGAACAAAAGAATGATACAATTCTTGATGACCGACACACTGAGGAATCTCCTCCTACAAACAGATCACTGGATCTGTTCACTTTGAACAAAGGTTCACTTTGAAAATCATCTGCATATCCAGCTTCTCTCTTCCAAAAATCTTGGAACGAAACAGGTTCAAGCAAGGTTCATAAAACTGTTTGTTAGTTTTTGAAAAGCTTCCTAGGAGGGGGCTGTTCCAAAGTTAGATTCTTAAGTCTGGAAGACCCAAGTGGGGAATCTTGTACCGCTGTCTGTCAAAGCAAAACAAAACAAAAATGTTACCAGAGTTTGACCCAGAACTAAAATACAGTAACATCTTCAAAAAAAGCTCTTTCCCCATGATGGAGCTCAGAAATTAGTTATAATGAAAAAAAGCATCTGTTAAGCATGTTTGGCTGTATAAAAATCAACTTAAACAATGAAATTTTATATAAATCTTTCACAGCAGGGCAGCTCCTAAAACCTGACTTCTGTACGCAAAGAATTAGCTAATACAGGCTAAGCTAGCCAACGGACCACTTCAATCAGTAACAAGATGTATGCCTTTACTGCTATTAACATTATGACTTATTTTTCCCTATTGGTCATATATTATTCTAGGAAAACATCTGCCAAAATTGACTGCTTCACCAATTACTGGTCGTCTTGAAAATGAGAATCATGGAATGGTTTCGGTTGGAAGATCATCTAGTTCCAACCCCCCTGCCATGGGCAAGGACAACCTCCACTAGACCCCGGCTGCCCAAAGTCCCATCCAAGCTGGCCTGAATTTAATTTATTAATGTATTATTTATTAATATATTTATTAATATATTTATCAGTTTATTATTAAATAATAATAAAACAGTCATAACAGTATCCAGGCCACTTGTGGTGGTGAAAAAGTGTGCAAAAGTTCCTTTTAAACTTTCTTGGTAAGGAGATACTTACAGGGGGTGTTTTCACAGCACCCTCAGAATTCTCTGCAAGAGTTTGTTCTCTTTTACACGGACTTTGCTGCAAACTGCCCATCTGCTTGTCTTCATTGAGAAGTGCTGACCCCTCCTCTTTCATCAAGCCTGCTGGAGGTTCAGATGGGTCAGGAGCACCTTCAGTTACAGAAACAGACCGAGTCTCAACCTTTTGACTTTGCCAGCTCTTCGTTAGGGGAGAGGAAGTTTGTTTGGGATAGTTGCTTGGCTCTGACATCGCCTCTCTCAAAAATCTCTGTAAGCGAGTTTTTCTGGGCATGTTCTTGTTAGTGACTGCTCGCCTGAGGTGCGTCTCTTCAGCTATAACATAGACACGGCAGCGTCCTCTGGTCACGGCCGTGTATACGTGCTGCCAGTGCTGACGGCCAGCATTGCCAACCACGTAGACGACGGTTTTTTCCTCAGAACCCTGAAACATGTTTAAGAAGCCTTATCAAGGTAAGATCCCCAGTAAGTAGTTTAAAGAAAAAAAAAAAAAAAGAAAAGAAAAAAAAAAGACTTACAAGAACAAGGAAATTGGAGGCCACTGGGGACACTCAAGAAGGAATTTTAGTTTCAAGAGAGCTTCCGACTTTCACATGAAAATACAGTACATTAGCAAGATAAAGCCATGATAAAGTTTTATCAGCTCATAGCTTCTTTGTTTTTACCTGAAATGTGTGAATAGTTCTGGCCCATGCATGTTTTATATGACATAGCTTCTTCAGTGCCTTATACTTCACAGTGTATGTGGAGCCGTACGTGCTGCTGATGGTCAATAAGCGCTGTTTATCAATTTCTACATCCTAAAGAAATAGCACAACACCACTCAGCAGTACGCTCGTATCAGCAGTTTGATCAATGTCTAGGCATCTGCGTATGTCCAGATGCTAGCTTGCCCTGAAATTACAATAGTCACAGCTGAAATAGTTTCAGAAGACACTAAACCCAAAAAATTGCTATCTTTCACTGGAAAATAGCTTCACTGTACAGGGCCTACACTAACACCCTCTGTTTTGTAAGAAAAATACTGAGAAAGGAAGTTTTAACCCCCAGAAAAGTTAGATTATCCTAGGATACAGTGAAGTAATACCAGTGAGGCCATTTACCAGTTTGCTGCCACAACCAGAGAAGAGCCTACTCTCTCCTGCCAACCCTGAGTGCTCCCCCCTGCCCACACACAAATATTGATACTTTCACGGGACCCTTTGCTGGGACAACTCAACTCAGTGAACCCAGCAGAAAAAGACAGGGTTTGGGTTGCTGTATTTTTTGGTCAGCTTAGTTTCCTGCCAGAGGCACACTCAAGCTGTAACATTAGCTTCATTCTTTACTTAAGACTATGTTTCTACCTATATCCAAAGCATTATGCATTTTGATTACAATATATTTGAGTATTTACAGAAGTTATTTACACTGGACACGAGCAGGCCAACTAAAACACATTTTACAAAAATGCCCAGAGATATTTTTTGTAATTAGCTATTGCAAGTCTGCCTCTTTCTTGCCTTTCACATGATAGTTTAGCAGAAAATCTAAGTATGTATTCTAGGCTAAAATTTTAAAGCGTGACTTGTTGGGGAATCAACAAGGACTGATTCAGTTACCACTAGTTTTTTTTGTGCAAGTTCTTGCAGCAAGGACTTACCTCTGTTATGAAAAATATATCTCCATTGCACAGTCGTTTGCCCTCCTCAGCAGGCTCTGCAGCGAGGGTGCTTTCTCCACTTTTGCATTCACGGCAATTAGGATCCCCTCCGAAACCAGAGTCCGGCAACAGATCCTTGAGATACGTATTCCGCATGCAGGAAATCTTGTCATCAATTTGAAATAAAAGTCGGTTTTTATGGTCTCTTAAGTCGGAGAAAGAAAAAGGGAGAAGTGTATTTACAAAGTATGCATTTACTGTCTCTCAGTATTTCTTCTCTTTCCCTTCTCTATACTTGGGCCAGATTAAAAGCCTTAATAATGTTCAGAACAGTTAAGACAACTCACATTTAGAAGATGCTTCTTGTAAAACCTTTGTAAAACCTTTTGGTAAAAAAAACAGTAATAGGGAGTAGCACCAAAATCCCGATTCCAAAAATATTTCAGAATCTATTTAGAAATCATACAGTGGCAAAAAAATAATTAACCCGAGGTTTTTTTCCAGCAGTAACTCAAAATCTTGGAATTCACATAATGGTAATTTAAATGAAAGGCAAACACTTATTTTACGTTATCTCTGTTCACAGTCCAGGATGAGATTAAGAACCTGTCAAAGACAGATTATTGTATAAATGATTTCTAACATAAATAATCAGATCTAGCTGAAATATTAAAAGTTCCAAAATTCTATATTAGGTTGTTGGCCTGGCTGTAACACTTGCAAAAACAAAATGAGATTGTTCACAGAAAAAACTGCAAAACCCTGGCTTACCTGGTTAAGTGATCTGAATAGTGTTGGCAACAAAGTTCATTTATTAGATCACAATCTTGCCTAAATAATACAAAACAAGAACATGAGTAAAATCACGATGCACTTAATGACTACAAAGCATACAATTACATGCAACGTCATGTTAGCATTAATTAAAAATTATCACTGATTCAGAGTTTAGAGGGTACAGAAGTAAATGAATAGTTTTGTCCCACTAACACAGGAAGTGAGGCAAGAATGTTTGCATACCTAGATTTGCTTTTAAGAGAAAGAACAAAACTAAAGAAAAACTAAAGCCTGGATATATTGTTTCCTGTCTGAGGATGTATTGAAAATAGAAGATTTATTTGCTTCTTAGAGACCTGCAATTTTAACTTTTAAATGCACATTAAGTACCTTTAAATATATTCTAGAAGAATCTGATATGGAAATCATTAATTACAGTATTGCACCTGAATGCAGATTGGAGAAATAAAATTGATTTCAGTTACTCAGCATTCACAACAGGTGAACTAGCTAAAATTTATAAGTCATTTATTTGCACACTAGTAACCTGTAAATAGTAGGTGCTTTTTAATTGCTGAGAAAAGGTTCTTCACAAATAAAAGTGGAAGGGTTTTTTCCTAAGTATCCTTTTGAGCAGAAGTCTAAGTTTATAGGCTTATTGGTACTATTGGACATTACATTTATCCCCTCAGTGTTTCTGTGAGGCCATCCACAGCATTAATGCTCCTGTGATGGCTCACATTACCAGCAATTACTACATTTTACGATCTTTCTTGAAAGTGTGTTAGAGCCCTATGTCCCACCCCTTCTTAAATGACCAGTATTGTGCTTCTATCCAAACTGTAGGCATTCACCAGCACCCAGCAGGAGCACTAACACACATCAGACTGTATGACTAAATCTGGCCCTTGTCACACGATCAACATGCAAGTATCTTCAGTAATCTGGTCAATGTCCACCTGTGACAGAAGCACAGCAGGTTATATGTCCCATCGTGCACCTTGTAATTCACCTCTGCCACGATGGGATATGTCTGAATAGGGATGTTACTTTTTAGTTTGCGGGTTCCTCTTGCAGTCAAGCCCTCACCTTTCTTTTCTGAAGAACAAGGCACTGTTAGCAAACACCAGAGCCCAGGCTCTCAGAGCACCTACTACAAAACTGACAACTTACGTTCACCCTTTGTTTCTTTAGCATAAACAGCACAGATGAACATGAACACAAAGGCAAGAAATCATGGTGCAAAATAACATTAAGCTTATAGAAAATTGAAGCAACTCTCCATGAAGAGATGGGGAGCAACCAGAAGGCATAGGAAAAGACACCTGGCCTAGTAATTTTATGATATTGCCACTAGTCTCTCCAACTCAACACATTCAGCTATTTTTAGACTGTGGCTGCTAGCAAGGATTTTTTCAACCTCTGTCTGCATGCTCCGTTACCTTCTGAAAGCAATGAACTGTGATTGTTTGGCATCCTGCAATCCTGGTCCTTTTTTAAGTAAAGTCTTTATGGCAGTTTGCAAATCTGTTTTATAAGACATAAAAGGCATAAAAATATGCAGAACAATTTGCCTTTGCTTACTTCTTGCTTCAATTCATTTCAACTAGTTTAAAACAACAACAAAACCAAACACAAAAACACACTCTCCCTCCCACAAAAAAAACCCAAACCTCCACAAAACACCCAAAAAAGTATCATGCAGTTATCCCACTATTAAAATCTGAGAGACAAGAGTGATATGGAAGGAAAGAGATTATTGTTTCTCCGTGTTAAACAGTTGCATAGCGCGTAAGTCATGCAAAATAAGGTTTTGATACAGCACATTAAACAGGTAAAGGTAACACTTTTAAGCCACAGACCTATACATTTAGATTTCATAGAAGAAGTCCATTTTCAGTATTCTGTTTGCTAAGTAAGTTACTATAGTAAGGTAAGATGATAATATTTGCACCATTTTTTTCCCCACATCCCCCTTGAAGCTTTTTGATGCATATAAAGTAGAGGCCACTCAATCCATTTATCCAATAAAGGTAAAATAAACCCCAAAACCAATGGCCCTAACCCTGACCCCAAAACAGTTTTAAAGAAATACTGGTGTCCCCTCTGCTTCCATTTTCCTAACTTGCTCTAGAGCTGGGAGCACATTCCTGTCCAACACGCCACCCTGTTACAGTTGTTGTTTACTCAAATGATTCACCTCTGAAAATTTAATCTTTTACGGTTTGACAGCTCCTGCTACAATATAAAAAGACAATCACATTTAACTACACTGGTGGAATTTCAAAATGTAACTGGTGAGCAGGAGCTCTACAGCGTATCCTTTGCACTTACGGGTCTTGCCGTGTGCACTTACAGAAGGCAAAAGATAAACTACGTATCTAGCATTTAAATTTATACCAGAAACGAAACCAGACCGAAATATTAGTTCCAGTCAAATAGTCTATGCTTTATCAAAGGGAAAGTCAAGATCACAAACTGACTGTACACACGTACTGTCACAACTCCCGCCAGCAGGCAAAGCAATAAGAATGAATTTCTTCTCCGGGCTTGGCACTGTCATTTCCTCATTCCAACTAGAAACTTTCAGCACCTCATCAAATTCAGGAAGCTTCCGTTGAGAGATTCTTGACCACAGCAGTGGAAGGAAAACAGAAAAGTTATTTCCAGTTAAAGGATTCCACTGTATCATCATCTGCATCAGCTTGAAGTTCATCATTTATAAATTTTTGGACATCTACACTACGTACACCAAAAACTCTTTCTTCGGAGCTTAACTTAATTTCACATTTAACAAAAAAAAATTGGTAATGTATTCTCTAAACCCTTCAGAATGGCAGTACATACTTAGTATTACCCATACAGTTCTTCTCATGGGAGCAGACTGGAGTAACACAGATGTGCTACCAAAAGAAAAAAAAACAAAACAGCGAGAGTGTTTGTAAAACACTTAGTAATTCTGGACATCTTGCAAACGTTCAGAATATTCTCAAATTCCAATCAACATCAAAAGGTCTTGGGCACTCAGACCTAGATTTTGTTTTTCAAGTTTAAAAAAGAAATCATGCACTGACAGTAAACAGGATTATTTACGGACCAAAGTAATGCAAATGTTGGAAACATTTAGAGGTTCTAGGTATTAATAAAACAAAAAAAATAAAAAGAAACTATGATTTAATGGCCCTTGACATCTAAACTCTCAATGTAATTCAGCTTGTTTTAGCTGTTCTCACTCTTACCAGCAATGTCTTTAAAACTTCCTTTTTAGAGAAGCAATTGTAAGTCATTTCAGAAGGCATAAAGTAATTTGTGCATGCACAACTCATTTGAAAACAACAGAAAGTATTTGATAAGGAAATCTTTCCCACAAAATTCAAGAGTATTCCAGCACACATATTTTTTTTGGTCCAATACATATACTCCTGGAAAAATTTGTGGGGTTTTGTTGTTGTTCTTTTGGGGGTTGGTTTGGTTGTTTTTAAAACCAGCATTCCTGATTTTGAATAAGAACACTGTAACAGAAGCAGTACTATAGAGTCAAATCTGGACGCACTACTATTTTGCAGGTCAAGGATCAGAGTGCTGCTTCATACATAAGGAAATCCTTCCTACCTTGACGCATTATCTACAATTAGTTGTGATTCTGCTCTGTGATTAGTTCGCAGTTCCACAGAAAAGCCTCTTGATTTTAGACCCTCAAAGATATCCGCTAACATGTTTCCTGGGTCTATGCTTGGTAGCTGTCTAGTATCACCTAAACAGAATGCAAATTAATATTTATGAGAAGCAATAACAAATCATCTGTTAAAAACTGTCTTGAAAAAAACCCACTGGAATTAATAAATACTCAACGCTCTACATAGTAACATTCTTCCTCAATACAATTCAAGTGAAATAAAACTTTCAAGAATCTAAGGAACTTTGGGGAATCAGGCTGTATTGCAGTTTAAATTTTTCCCATTCTTCACTCAGTAATGCTTTACTAGCAGGGACAAATCACTCTTCATAACAAACACTGACAGTGATCACATCTTATTCAAACACATTTTGAAAGTTACACATTTAAAAACAAATGCCATAAATGGCACATCAAAAAGCAAACCTCTGAGAAAGCAGAAAATTTTGATTTTACACTGTTTTCCTTTCTGAATTAAGCCAAGATGATCTCAGCGTTAAGAATGACATGAAGCCTCCCTTCTAACAGGTGACTAATATGCAAACACTAGCTTCTTTACCTTTAAGGAAATCAGAAAAGTTTTCCAGTTGTGAGATGTACTAAGTTACTGCACAGAAGTCAATACTTTCAGAATCAGACAAAATGCTGCTAAACAGAGAACAGAGATACTGAGACTTTCATACTGATAGTTGAGATGGAAAA
Organism: Aramus guarauna; assembly: GCA_013400195.1. Taxonomy (NCBI): domain Eukaryota; kingdom Metazoa; phylum Chordata; class Aves; order Gruiformes; family Aramidae; genus Aramus; species Aramus guarauna. The sequence continues at coordinate 38,404 of VXBL01003342.1, forward strand.
CTGTCTATCTCAGCTGAGTTATGAAAAAGCAGAAATATCCAAGTACAGAACAATGTAACATTCCGGGGTTTTTAAGAGACTCAGTGAGACAAATGGCAGCTCTGGTACACTGTATATTGTATAATGCTAAATTTGCTGTTTCACTTACCTAGAATAATAAGTTTGGCAAGCTGAGCATGCTCACACAAGAGTCTTAAAACTAAACCAAGAATGTGTACAGACACCAAACTTCCTTCATCCACAATCAGGATCGTCACAGCAGAAAACTTCCATGGCTGTGCTTGTTCACTCTGCCTCCATGATTTAAAACTATAGATAATCTAGAAACAAATCAAAATAAATCAAGCTCTGACACTTATCAACCGTAAACAACTGTCTTATAAAGGTAGCCACAGTGTGGTATTGTCTAATGTTGTATTTAGACCTATTATCTGAACTTCTGAACTTAAACCTGTAAAGACTCAGAAGACTCAACCCTTCAGTCTTATTTTCCTCCTTGGTGAATACATTTCTAGCTGAGATTAGCAACACTCACTTACATAAAAGCACAGAAATGCATCGGGTTTTTTCTGCAGGGACCCTAAATGATGTAAGGTCAGCCATTAGGCTGCTCAGCAACAGAACATCTCCTACTACAACTTGCTGACATTAATAAATCCCCAACATCACACGGGGAAGGAGAACAGGCAACTATCCAGAACCTAAAGATAAAATAACCCCACAGTACTTTTTATGATATTATAATTTTGATTTATACAGGTTATTCCATGCCTCCAACATCTTCTAGGCTCATCCACTACCTAGGGTAACAGAGACTTGACCTAAGTTTATTAACAAAGAGTTTGCTTTCTACTTTTTTCTAAAAAAATTTGCACAATATTTAACAGTAATTAAGAAAACATTGTGTGAGTGAAACTCATCTCATTATTCAACCCCAGACTACTGATCTCTTCATGTTTATGCAGGTATCAGTATAACTGCTAGGCAACAGACTAGAAAACATCTCTGCCATCTAAAGTATTTCTGTCTTAATTAAAAAAAAAATAAATTTGAGAAGCTAAAAAGACCAGATGCCCTAGAAAGACACAGATTTGAGATGCATGTAAGTAGAAAAAAAAATATCGCAAAGTTACAGCAAATAATGTATTTCAAATGATTGATTTATGATTCCCAAAAACATAATGCTGATTTTCAAATGCTGACAAGTTGTACCTAAGCATTAATAGCTACACATTTCATAATGAAAGTTCAATAACAAGCTTTTTTCTTTTCTTCAAAGCAAGAATGCACAGTGCCAAAAGGTCTTTCAGAATACAATTGAAAAAAAAACAAAACATTCCTTACCTGATGCAGTGTATATGCGGGAAGCTTAGTTTTTTCACTCAAAAGGCTTGCTGCCCTCCCTGTAGGTGCAGTAAACAGTACATTCAAAATTTTTTTTGCGTACATATTCTCCAACTCCCAATGATGATCGAAGGTATTCCATTCCTCAGATGCATCCAGGTCTTCTTCAAAGTCCTTAGAAGCAGCTTCCACTTCTCTTTCCATTTGCTTTAAGTGACGAAAAAGGCAGCTAACTATCGTGCTCTTCCCACAGCCTCCTTTTCCACTTATGATTGTAACAGGATTACAACAAATCTTCTTCATAGCAATCACCTGATCTAAGTCTACCTCTGCTTTACTTTGGGTAACAGATGTAGACCCCACTTCCTTTTCAGGAAAGTGATTTTCACCGTTATGATTGTCCAGACTATTTTCCTTCAGATGTTCTACTTTGTGAGCCTGGGTAACGTTCATTTTGTTATCTACCATTTCTCTTGATGTCTCAGAAACGTTAAGTACCTTTCTCACATCAACATCCAGTTGCCATGAGCGGTTTGACAGAAGGTTACCTATATACATTGCAATGTCTTTTTCAGATTTGTAAAGGTGAGGCAGAAACACTAGTTTTTTCTCCCTAATCACTACTTTCTGATCTTTCAAAAATTCAAGAGATTGCCAAGCATGCTCAATGGGCATATCTTTAGATACAAAACGAGCTAATTCATCTTGATCTTCATAAGTGTGTCCCATTTCTCTACACTGTTTCTTGAGTTGATTATACAGAATTAATGCATTCTTCTGCAAGTCAGGAATCTTCCAAAGGAGATGTTCACACTGACAGAAGGCGGCCCACGTTGCCTCGCAGTAAGAAAGGTTCAGTTCCCTATACATAATCTTCTCCCCAAAAAGAATAAAAGCAAACATGTATTTATTTCAGAAGATGTTAGCCTCTTGCTGAATAACATTCTTCCTAGTAAACACAAATTGCAATTCAGAGGGTGGAAATCTCAAAAAATGTTTGTATTCTTCATAATGTACAAAGTCATAATGCTTTTCAAGCTATATGAAAGCAAGATATTTAAAAGTAAGATAATTCCTCTCAGTCACCTTTATGTATAAAACAGTAACTTTAAAAAATCAAAAACCTGGTGCAGATATAGGGTATTAGGGAGAACTTGTGCACACCTAGTTAGCACAATTTTAAGTAAAGGCACAAACAGCTGTAGAACCAGAGCACAGGAGAGGCGTTAGCCCAGATACTGTACCCAATTCTGAACATGCTACTTCAAGAAATATACAGTCTTTACAGAGATTACTGCAAAATAATGAAAGATTGAGATGTGCAAAAAAAAAAAAAAAAAAAAAAAAAACTATTGAGGGAAAGAAAAATGAATTGGACTTGCTGAGCCTTAAGAGAAAAAGCTAGAGTCTTCAAACAATAAAAAAAACTGCAGTAAGAATGCAGGTCCCTGGTACAAGAAACAAGAGAGCAACAAGTCTATATTGCATCAAGGAATAGTCAAATTGGACATCAGGAAATCTTTTTAAAGAAAATTATGTGAAATACTGGACTATATTGGCTAGACTGCTGAATCTCTGAAATTGGAGGTCTTACAGACAAGTCAGAACATCTGTCAGTAAAAGCATTTGGGGGGGTTGAAGCAGATGGATTAACTAAGCAAACTGCTGAACTATTAAGTTATAGTTCCCATCTGAGGTAGAGGAGTGCTAAAGTGAGGTCCAGCAGCTAAGTTGCACAGCAAGCGTAGCAAAGGACAACAAGAAAGTAAGCAGCAACTGCAATCCCATTATAAGAAAAGAAAATGGCTAGACCAGATGACTTACTACAGAGTAACTTAGCTACCTTACTATGAAAGCATAGATACTGTTCTATGTATCAAAAACAGGAAATCTCATTTGCGAGTATAAAACTGAACAGTACAATTGAGGTTTTTAAATTAATTTTCTTACTTTTGGCCCAATTACATCAAGTATTTAATTTTCTGTTCCTTGTAGAAAAGACTAAGGAAACGGTTATAGCAAAACCACCTTTAAAATCTTATAGAATCACAAAATGGTTTGGGTTGGAAGGGATCTCAAAGATCATCTAGTTCCGTCCCAGCCCCCCTGCCATGGGCAGGGACACCCTCCACTAGACCAGGGTGCCCAAAGCCCCATCCAACCTGGCCTTGAACACTTCCAGGGATGGGGCATCCACAGCTTCTCTGGGCAACCTGTTCCAGTGCCTCACCACCCTCACAGTCAAGAATTTATTTCTTCTATCTAATCTAAATCTACCCTCTTTCAGTTTAAAGCCATTAACCCTTGTCCTATCACTGCACTCCCTGATAAACAGTCCTTCTCCAGCTTTCTTGTAGCCCCTTCAGGTACTGGAAGGCCGCAACTAGACCTCCCCAGAGCCTTCTCTTCTCCAGGCTGAACAAACCCAACTCTCTCAGCCTGTCCTCGTAGGAGAGGTACCCCAGCCTTCTGACCATCACCTTCTGTGGCTGATTTAATGTAGATCAACTGGAAAAAAAAACCCTTTGCTAAAACTGCATCCAGTAAATCATCCATTTCCAAACAAACTAAGCTTACCTCCTACAAATGCCCAGTTAATAAAATGAACGTAACTGAAACAGCACTGTATTCTAATGAAGCTCAAATGTAACAAGCAAACCTGCTTTTTACCCTGCTTAATATTACTTACCCTGTTGAATCCAAGTTTCCATGGCTCATTCTTTAATATCTCATCCAACTTTGTTAGCATCTTGTTTTGAAAATGTACCTCGTCACCATCCATACCACTGTTTTCTTCAGTCTCTCTTTGCCAACACACCATATCCAACAGACAGCAAAATTGGCGGGGCAGAAGAATTGGCAAGAATTCCAGTATCATCGGAAAAGTCAGAGCTACCAATACTGCCTTTCCTGCAACTGTATGCACCATAAACCAAGAAAGTTTTAAGCAATATACAAAGATATTTGTAAAGGCAATTTAAACTGACTCTGGCTTTTATCCTTCTGCCTTGCCTATATCCAAAACATCCCTAATTTCTTTCAGTTTCTTATTCTTTGTAATCCCTTTTAAATTCTTTTGAAGTTTGTTTTCACTGAAGTGCCTTGGGGAAAAAAAAAAAAAGAGTAAACAGATGACAGATAAAAACTGAAACTAAATGTACTCATTTGGAAAATATGTATTATACATGTGGGTTAAACTGCTTACTCAACAGCATTTGGTAGAAAGTCAGTTCAGATATCCCCATGCTTGCCTCTCCTATCTAAAGATAATTTTCATACAGATGTACAGAAGAGCATTCAAAATCCAAAATAAGAAAACAGGCTTCTAAATTTGTAACATCAGGTCAGTACAGGAACTTCGGAAAATAGTGCTCTCCACTGGCTTTCGTAATGACCCCAAACTTGAGCTATCACTATCCCTGTTTGGATGAATCATGCTATCTGCAAAAGGGGGATAATGAAACTGATTTGCTCTATACCTTGCTTCAAAAAAACAAATTTTGTCAGAAATTTTTTGAGACTAGAAGTTTTATCTAAAAAAACCCAACAATTTTAATAAAGTGTTAGGAAACTTTGTAATTCCAACTTTTAAACACCCATTTTTCTCAGTTAAGTACTTTTTCTGATCACTGACTTACTTGCATGTCCTGGTTTCAGCTGAGATAGAGTAAATTTGTCTTTCTAGTAGCCAGTATAGTGCTGTGTTTTGGATTTAGTATGAGAATAATGTTGATAACACACTGATCTTTTTAGTTGCTGCTAAGTAGTTGTAGTGTCTACACTAAGTCAAGGACTTTTTAGCTTCCCATGCCCTGCCAGGCACTCCTGTCCCCCTGGCAGGGGGCGAGGAGTGCGCGAGTGGCTGCGTGGTGCTCAGTTACCAGCTGGGGTTAAACCACAACACTACAGAAAGGCAAACATCAAACCTTTTCCCTTAGAGCAAATACTGAATTTATAAGCAGATAATCAACACACACATTACTTCTAGACAAAAGTATGATGAAGGCTTGAATAACTGCTGGAGCACGTAACAATGACAACCAGGAAAAAGTGACAGTAGTAATAGTAACAACATGACCTACAAGGAAGTGGGTTGTTTCTATTGCCCACTGATAGAAAAAGAAAAAAGCTTAATTTATATCAAAGTCATTTAAGTTAGATATTAGGAAAAATCTGCCAACTACAAGAACAGTGAACAGGATACCTAGGTACGCTGTGCAATCTTCAACGCTGAAGATTGATGAACATGTTAGGTCAGCTTCAATCAGAAGTGATCAGTATATCTCATTAAAAATCATGCAGCCAACTACAGCCAAGTTTCTACCGCTACAGATTCCCATCTCTGTGATCATGAAAAGATTTAAAGTCCATAAATAGGAGTTAAGAACTTTTCTCCCATTATAAAAATGCAACAAAAATCTTGAAGCCCATGGCCCTCTCCTTACATGTGATTTGGAGGAGTCTAGCAGAAGCTATGAACTCTCCTGTCAGACAGGATCTGACCTCCAAAACAGTCACCTCCATCTTTTGACCTGCCACCACCCAGTAAACCAGGTGCTGGAAGACTTCCAGATAGACCCAACCGGTCTGTACAGATTTATGCACAGCTGCCGCTGAATTTAAAAGACCTCCTCCAATTCACAGTACCAAGTCCCACAGCACTGACACCGAAGTGGCTCTGTACAGCACCAACCCAGGACTGCCTATATCCACATCAGGAACATAGCATAATGGAAATAGATCATCAGATCAAAACAGGAGAGTTAGTGCTTAAGACATGTCTCAGATGTCTTGACTTTCTGTATTTCAGTGTTCTGCTTCAGACCAACTATAGTCTGGCCCACAGACTAAATGCCCATTACAGGTTGGAGTACCTCAGGTGTGCAACTGGAACACACCTTTGGGTTTCATCCAGCAGGAATAGTCAATACTCTTAGAGAATGCACCACATCAGGGACAAAAGCGATCTTTGCTTCAAAAGCACGCTCCTGATCCAATTTCTAACATCCATGTAGTCACACCAACGTAGTCCACAGCAGTCCTGAACTACCTCCACGTAGGGACACTCCAGTGTTTCCACACTCTGCTCCCCAGCCATAACAATCTGCTGACGCGCAGGATTCAAATACACTACACTATTTAGCGGGGCTGATTTGGACTACACTGAGCTCATTCACTGTTCCCCTGCACCACAGCGCAGCAGCTATACTATATCTGAACACATATTTGACTTAAAAAACCATACCACTATGTTTAAGCAGTGAACTCATTTTTAAATACGCCTTTTTATATCTCAATAAAACTATAGGAAGTCAGCAGCAGTGTCTTTGCACCCCTAGCACAGACAATTCTACTTACTAAGCCTACAGCATTCAGTCATTATGTGTTTCTGTCCCGGTTCCAGCCAGCATAGAGTTAAATTTTCTTCCTAGCAGTGGGTACAGTGCTGTGGGATTTAGGATGAAAATAATGTTCATAACACACTGATATTTTCGTTGTTGTCCCGCAGTCAAGGACTTTTCAGCTTCTCATACTGCCCTGCCAACATGAAGGCAGAGGCACCCAAGAAGCTGGGAGGGGACACAGCCAGGACAGCTGACCCAGACTGGCCAAAGGGATATTCCATACCATATGACGTCACGCTCTGTATATAACTGGGTTTCAGCTGGGAGGTGGCACAGCTAAGGAACTAGCTGACCATGGGCTCTGGGTGGTGAGCAGTTGTGCTGTGCCTCACTTGTTTTGTATGTTCTTTTACCATTATTTTTTATTCTCTTCCTTTTCTATCCTATTAAACTGTCTCTATCTCAACATGTTTTACCTTTTTCTTTTCAATTCTCTCCCCTATCCCACTGAGGAGGAGGAGTGAACGGCTGTGTGGTTGGTTTAGCTGCCTGTCAGGTTAAACCACACCAGTTTCTAAGTGTATGCCTATCTTTAATTGGTCAGCTGTCCCACTGTCCTCAAATTTAAAAATAAGAAGAATCTTTGCATGTTCAAAATTCACCTGAACATACACTTCATATGAAGACATGTTAGCCCGAATGCAGTATCTGAGACAGGACTCGTTAGCTTATAAAACAATCAAAACAGCACAGGATATACCTACATGATTTCAAAACATAGTAGAAGATATCATAATCCTTGGTGTCTCTTTGTTTCTTCCCTGTCTGTAAGTGTGAAACTTGGAACTGTTTTAGTTTTTCTTCAAGATTTCTAAAAGTCAGCATAGACTCCATAGGAAGCCAAGCAAAAAACTTTTCTTTAAAATCCTCAGGAACGGCACATGCCTTAAGAAAGAGTGAAAAGACTTGTCGGTTGTTTTCTTCTATATCAGTCCGCAGAAAATACGATGGATATCCTTGCACAAAGTACTTCGACCCCATTTTTTTAGCTTTAACATTAACTCTCCACCAAGGGCCAACTAATGGAAAACGTCCAACTACTTCATACTCCTTTTTGGAGTTGTCTTCTTGTATAACAACTGAATCAATAAAAATAAAAACAAAACCACTGTTAATTAATAGTCATAAAGATTAAAAGTTTGGGTTGATTAAAAGAGTTTTGTTTGTTCGAAGCTTATTTTTGTCTTTTGTGTAAGTTGCAGTAGTAAAAGTAAAGCCGGGGTTTTCATAAACTTCCTGATTGCAGTCTTTCCAGTAGTATTTAAGAAGAAAACCAAAATCAACCTCAGAAAGAAGCGCTAAAACTGCTTCTCTAAGTGTCAGAACTACAAAATTGAACTTGTGCATGAATATTTATTAAGCCAATTAAACACAATGGCATATGGTTTAATACGCCATTCATGCCAAGTCAAGTTTGCAATTCAAAGAGTTTTGCCACAGAGCGTTGCATTACAGTGCCTGCATGCTCTTCGGACACATTTGCATACCAAATACTTCCTGCACCGAAACCACTAAAATTATAAGCAATTAACACAATAAACACTTAATATTTTGCGTGACCTGGTTTGCCTCCTCTTTCCCTCACAACAATTAATACAGCATTCTTCAACCCCCGCTTGGGGACTAAATGCTGTCACCAGAACAAAGCCAGGACCTGCGTTTAGCAGGAGCCGTTCCCCACCAAACCAGAGCACCAGCAGCTCTCAGGTCTGTGACAACTTGTCTGTTTATTTTCCCCTTGTTACCTGGCTCAATTTAGCCATTTTAAAAACATTTTTCGGATAAAATATTCTTGCTAGGCAAAAGTTGCTCCAACATCACCTGCTTTTGAAGTACTAAATAGAAAGCAGGGAGTCAGTAATGTCAAGTATCAGCATTCTTACATGTCATTAAAGAAAAAAATGCATTTTTTCGTGTAAAGTTAACTTGAGTGGAAAAACTTTACGTTTTCTTACTGCTGCAATACCGTGGCCGTAAGGTTTCTGTATTCAGAGCTACTGGGCTCAGAACGGATTCAGAACGCAGTCACCAGGGAAGGAGGGAGTTTCGGTTTCACCTCCCTTTGGAACAGCCCACGGGAGCAGCCAAGCCCCTCCCGGCCGCGCCGAGGAGGCTGTCAGGGAGAAGACCAGCGCGGGGCCCGCGGGAGACCCGCCCCTCCACGAACACCCGCGCACTCTGCCCGCCATCGCCATCCCCGCAGGGCCGGGCCCGGCGCAGACGCCGGGTGCAGCTCAGCCGTTTCAAACTCCGAGCCCAAACCCGCCCCCGAGGGAGGCCGCGGGCTGAGGACACTTGGGACCGACCGCCCGCCTGGCCCCGCTCCGCTCCCACCGTCCCTCACCGGTTCGGCGCGGGGGCAGCGCGGCCGCCAGCTCCGGGCCGGAAGCCTCCAGGAGCGCAGCCTCCGCCAAATACGGCTCCTCCTCGGCCTCCTCCTCGGTTTCCTCCTCCGAGTCCGCCGCCGCCCACCGCGGGGGCAGCAGCACCCCCCACAGCTCCACCACCGCCTCCCGCTGATGGCCGGACACCGCCATGCCGCTACTGCTCCGCGCCCTTCCGCGGCATCCCTCCGCCCACCACCGCGCCCGGCCCTCCCACATCCCGCGGCCGGCGCGGAAGGAGGCGGCGCGGCCGGACGGCCTAGGCAGGGGCGGCGGGTGTTTTGTGGAGTCAGCGGCGGGGTGGCGGTGGTGGCCGGAGGAGGCCGTGCCGCTTCTGGAGGTGGCGGGCGTTACTGGAGGCCGGCAGATGGGTTGTGGTCAGGTAGCACGCAAAAGTGGTCCGGTGCACGGGAGGGCAGAAAATTGGTAATTGCGGTGTGACTTCTCAGGGGTGGAAGAAACACACGCTGGGTGTGCGTAGGGCTGAGCCCTGACCTCCAGCTCTTGCCCTGTGTGGTGGGCTGACCCAGGCTGGAGGCCAGGTGCCCCCCAAAGCCGCTCCATCACTGCCCTCAGCTGGACAGGGCAGAGAAAATATAACGAAAGGCTCGTGGGTCGAGATAAGGACAGGGAGAGATCACTCNTGGGGTGCTCCATGGTCTGCAGGTGGACATCTGCTCCACCATCATCCTCCATGGGCAGCAGGGGGACAGCCTGCTTCACCATGGTCTTCACCACAGGCTGCAGGGGAATCTGCTCTGGCACCTGGAGCACCTCCTGCCCCTCCTTCTGCACTGACCTTGGTGTCTGCAGGGTTGTTCCTCTCACATCTCACTCCTCTCTCTGGCCACAGTTGCTCCTGGTGTTTTTTCCCCTTAACTACATTATCCCCAAGGTGCTACAACCGTCGCTGATGGGCTCAGCTTTGTCAGCAGCAATTCTGCCTTGGAGCCGGCTGGCATTGGCTCTATCGGACATGGGGAAGCTCCCAGCAGCTTCTCACAGAAGCCATTCCTACAACCCCCTGCTACCAGAACCTTGCCACACAAATCCAGTACACCCCACCATTGTTTGTACTCTTACACTGCAAAAAACAGTGCGGTTTTTAATAAATAGTTCTGTGTCTTTACATGACCCCCATCACAAAACCATCAAATCATAAAATCAGATCTCCAGTACATACTATTATATTTCACCCAGCTGCCCCCCAAAGCAATGTAATATGCATAACTGGCCTTTTCTGAAACTTCTGAAACTTAATCAAACAGTAGTTTCATGTTTTCTTGCAGCTCATCAATGAAAACACCAAGCCATATCGTATTTAGTATCGATCTCTCCTGAAGCCCACCAGAAATCCTGCTATTCAGTTGTTAAGGAAGTTTCTAAACCGTAAGTTTCCCACAGCAGAGTCTCAGGCTTGAAGTCTCATGAGATAATTTGAGTGGTACAGTGGTTGTAATACCTTGAGCTCAATGCCTCCCTAGGGCATCCCTGAACAAAGAAATCCCTGGGCAATTATCCCCTTACAATCTAAATTCCCCTCCCCTCATGCAACAGTTCGGACCAACAGTAATATATAGGGTCTCGGGTCTTCCCACTTTTCATTGAGCCCTTTCCTTGTCTCTAGGTGGGATGTTTCTTCTCTCTAAAGCTGCAGCTTCTGCTGATGGTTGTAGCTTCCTTCTGGCTTGAACCAGGGCAGGTTCAAGGTAAAAGTTCTACATATCTAGGTGAAAGTTCAGAGCTTGTAGCCTAAGGCTTCAGCAAATTTAGCTACTTCTGCTAAGCTAGTGATGCCAGTTGGCAAATGGTGATTCCAGCTGAGCTCGACAGCTAGTATTTTCCCAACACAGTGATGAAAGCAAGTATTTGTAGGATCCATTTTAAACTGCTTTTCACTGGTTAGTTGTTAATATTTTAACAGGTTATCCTCCCCCTCTACTCTGCCCTGGAGAGGCCACACCTGGAGTTCTGTCTCCAGTTCTGGGCCTCCCAGTTCAAGACAGACAGGGAACTACTGGAGAGAGTCCAGCGGAGGGCTATGAGGATGATGAGGGGACTGGAGCATCTCTCGTATGAGGAAAGGCTGAGAGAGCTGGGTCTGTTTAGTCTGGAGAAGAGAAGACTGAGAGGGGATCTCATCAATACTTATAAATGCCTAAAGAGCCGATGTCAAGAGGATGGGGCCAGAGTCTTTTCAGTGGTGTCCAGTGACACGACAAGGGGCAATGGGCACAAACCAGAACACAGGAAGTTCCACCTGAACATGAGGAAAAACTTCATCACTTTGAGGGTGACCGAGCACTGGGACGGGCTGCCCAGAGAGGCTGTGGAGTCTCCTTCTCTGGAGATATTCAGAACTCACCGGGATGCAATCCTGTGCAGCTTGCTCTAGGTGATCCTGCTTTAGCAGGGGGGTTGCACTAGATGATCTCGAGGCCCCTTCCAACCCCTACCATTCAGTTATTTTGTAGCGCTGGGGGTTTTTTTTAACAAAATGTCATATAGTTGTATTTCTGCATGTTCACCTCTGTTAGCTAGTCTATGTTTTCATCAAAGCATTAAGTTTGTCTGATAAGGTTTATTTTCAAAAAAATAAAATTCATTTTGCTCACTCTTGTGTTTTCATTTGCCCCCTCTTTAATTTTTACTGATATTTTATTCCAGTTTCTTCTCTGTTTCACTTTGGACTGACGTTACACTAACTATATTGGAAGCCACTATGGATGTCTTGCTACCACTCCAGAGCACTGGCATGGCAGGTTAAAGGAGATGCAAAAGCAGTAGGTGCTGGTGCAAAGGCTAGTGGATTCTTCTGTTTGAAATTAAGTAACTGGGTGTTTTTGTGCTCCAGATCAAAATGCAACCTAGAAATGCCTGATATTACACTAAATATAATGTACCCGTCTAGAGACAGAGCAGATAAAGTTGCCCAGCTTCTGAGAAGCTGTCAGTAGCATAGGCATACTCTTCAAAAGAGCAGTGAAGGTTGTTTGTAGATACATTTAGAAATATAATATATGATATATAATATATCATATATAATAAAATAGATCAATATACAACATTTCCTTTTGGTCAAAGCCACAAGACACCCGATCTTCTTTCACAGTGTTTCATGACTCCTTCCCATGCATGATCCGGGAGGCCCTCTGCCCACAGGACTACCCTACAAAGAATGGCCCTCTCTTCGTCAGCTTCCTCCTTACAAAGCTGAGGGACCTTCAGCATAATCACACACAGGAGCATGGACTCTCCCTCCATCCTGGTGCGGTTCTCTGCCACTTCTCCATTTCTGGGAATACCAACATTACTGTGTCAAGTAATATCTATAAAAAGACAGAGACATATAAATACAACTTTAGGGATTTTTAAAACCAGATGCAAGTCTCATGCAAACATAGAGTCTTGAAATAGTTGTTTTCCATTCTTGTGTGAGTTAACTTTAAATAATGGTATTCTTTCTCCAGCCTAATTCACAGATAATGAAATAACTCCTTTACATGGCAGGCTGAAAACACATGCCCTATAAAAGGGGATGGGAGAGGGGATGGAAACATTCATGTTCATTTAAAAAATTCAAAGCATTAGCTTACTGAAGTGCTTAATGGTGTTATGCAGTGATACATTTGAATCAGTGCTTTAAGGTACTTTTTTCTTACAAAACATCATTTCACATTTAACTGTGTATTTGTGTAAGTGAAACGCGATGTCTGAGCGCTGCAGTCTATTCTGAAAATACAAATTTAACACCATATTCAGCAAGTCTGACTCTGGAATTTCCTTGTGTTTTTACAGTCTGTACTATACATGCTGAATTCCTGCATGGTGTCTAACATTTCTATTTCTCTTTGTCATTCAATTAAGGAAATACTCTATTTTGTAAAGACTGAGGAATAGATACAGAGGGTTAGATGCATCCTGATTATGAATGGCTTTCTGTGTGTCCAGCTTTAAATAGGTAAGCCTTGATTTTCAAAAATGTGACTATTTACTGCTCAGGCAAAGTAAGATTGGTTTTCTAGAGCTAGGTGGTCAAGCACTGAAAATTAGAGGATCATTTTGAAAATTTGAAACTAAATGATTTGCTCATCTCCACAATGTAGCCAAGTTTAAGATTCCCATCTGCTTGGTTCTTCTTCCTCTCCTTACTCAATACTGCTACCCATGCAGTTAGAGAACAGAAGCTAAAGTAAATTTTTGATTTTATGAAGTCAAGGGTAAAATTGTTAACTCTAATATGAGAAGGATTCCATTCATGAAAGTCATGTTATAAAAGTGAAAAATATAAAAATAAATGCGCAGTTGTATAGATTTAGAAATTTACAACACATACGTGCAAGTAAAGATTGTTAAGCATTAAACAACAGATGAACACAAGGCCAGGAGATTCAGTCAAAAATTAGTCTGTCATGAAGGTTTTAAGTCATAGTTTGAAAAATACTTTGAATTCTTAGATCAGCTTTGGGGACTAGCTTTTTCTTCATCATGTCTCACTTTAAATTCCACCCCAAAACCCAAGAATGTACAGTAAAAGGAAGACTTGCTTTGACAACTCTATGATTTTACCTTGTAATGCACCATAATATCACTGCCATGATAATTCATGACTCTCAGAGTATAATCTGACATGACACTAAAGAAGTTATTACTCTTCTGTCCATGGGGAAAAATCTGTTTATAAATTTGAACTCAATATTGCTGCATTCAGTAGGAAAAAAATCCAAAGCCTTAAAAAGCAAATAGTCACGATGAACAAGGAGAGATCATTTGTGCTGTCTCTTACTGCTTTGTGTCTTGGCACAAAATAGCAAGTTTTCACTTTATAGAAAGTATGCACATATAAATCTCCATCCATTAAATGAGTATTTGAAATCCTACTCTGAAAACAATTTTCAGAACATTTGGGCAGGTACCATTTGTACACTTATAAGGGTTATATTAATGCCAGCTTCCAGAATTAAATAAGACTTGCTACATTTCTTAGTGTTGTCCCATGACAGACATCCCCTTCAAAGGGATGACTGGCACCTCATCTTTGAATATTCATTCCTTCCCAATATTCTGCTGGGATTCAAGAGATTCCTGTCTGCCAAATTCCAAATGTAAGTCTGAAGCATCAGCTGGAAGCCCTCAGAGCAGGAAATTAGGTGATGTAGCTAGCACAGCAGGAGACAGGAGTAGCACAGAGAGGTTTAAGCTTTCATTCCTCTGGTGATGGAAAGGTTTCATTCTTCCTCTATGATCTTTCAGGGTGCGATAGAGGAATCATCTCCACAGCAATACTTTTAAGGAAGGGAAACTATGGACAACAGCGACCCAGCCTAGCTGCCTTTCAAGATGCTAAATTCAAGCGCTGGACCCAAATGACAATGAGCTATCCTTACTGCTAGCAATGAGCTTCCTGGAAGATGACCTGAGGCCCAGCTACCACCAGCATGACCTGATAGTAGAGGATGGTGATCATGGAGATCCAGGGATCCCATAGCCAGGTACCAACATCTGGAAGCTTTTGGAGGGTGGTGGCCAGTGGAAAGGGGCTGTAAAGTGACTGCAGATAAATTAAAACTGTTACTTAACAGAGTTTCTCATGTGAAATCTCTTCACAGGTGGATGACATTTCTATAGATAAGGCAGAAAGTGATAACTCCACAGACATTGTTTTTGCCCCAGACAATGAATTTCAGCAGATATCAAACATACCATGAATGAGATATGTCTCACATATTTCTTATGCATTCTCAACACAATACTGAGGGTCAATATTTAAGCATTGAACTAGCAAAGCTTAAGACATGTGTAAACATTAAAAAAAAAAAAAGGGTGAGAGTTGTTACAAGAACATCACATTGCAGCATACTTAATCATTGTCTGGCTGAGGGGCTTTCTGAAAACTTGAGGGTTGTAGGATAGATCCCTCTGGTCAGGACAGAGAGAATGATTTGACTTGGAACTCTGCCAATATAAACCATAGCTTTAGCAATAATGTTGAACTCTGCTTGGAAAACATGCTTGGCATTATCAGAGCTTTAGGAAGCAAGACAAGTTCTTTGCATTTAATTCAAAGTTCTGACACAGGACTGCTCCCTATTAAAGGCTTCAGAAGAATCTAAAAACCAACACAACCTTTTCATTATCCAAAAAAACCCTGATGAAGCCTTGATGCAGTGTGCAGAGCAAATGCTTTGAAATAGATGTTGAAAAATCCTACTTTAAAGGACCTGTTTCTAAAAGAGGAGAAGCAAACGTGTTTGGTAATGTCATGAAGCTTATAGTTCTCCATATAGCCCTCTATAATGAAATCCTTAAAAAAAAAAAGTTCAGCAATGACTCTTTTTGTGTCTTGGCTACAGGTTCTTGTTTCGTAGCATTGTGTAGTGTCTCAGCATCCTCTTATTCTTTTGTCTGTAAGAAACATAAGACAGAAGCTGTTTTAGCGTTCCCTCAGGGCACATGGTATTTAACGTAGAGGTCAGAATGGCTGTGTCAAATAGCAAATGCTTGACTATTATGGGGTATAATCAAACCCTTAAAGTTTATGTTTCAGTTCTTCATGTGCTCTGGCTAGTAACGCTTTTAAGAACCTAATGCGGTGCGCAGTGTAAGGCCACCTATCTTGTTCTTTGGGAGTAATGCAGCCACCCTAAATTTCCTCCAGCTATCTAAAAGGGCTTTGCCACTATGCACAGTGACATCAGCTTGTGCTGCATCAAAATGCTAAGTACAGCATGTTTGACAGACAATAGCATTAGCTCTTGATCAGACACAAGAGAGATGAACTTGATTTAAGGGCCTATGAATATTAAGTAGGACTGGTATTCCTAGGAGTTGTTAATTAGCGTGTTACTTTTGTGGTGAGCGCACTGAGATTAGGTACGTTGCTAAGAATTTTCTTCTTTTGTGTAAGGTCCTGGAAACTTGTTATTAATAGGAATGTTAGGTTTACTTTTAAAAATTAGTAAGTTTCTAGTCTCAAGATTTTCAAGAAAACAGATACTAAATATACTCTGACAAGCCCTTACCTACTTTTCTTATAGGCAGTGTTCTTTACGGACATTTATTTGCTATTCAAAAGCATGATAGATTAATTTTAAAAAGCAAATTCAAAAATACTTTCTTTGGCATTACAAGGCTAACTTCCCCCCACCCCCCCAAAAAAAACCAACAAAAAAAACAGTAGCAGGAAGAGATAGGACATTCTTCTTTCTTCCGAAGACCACAAAATGTTTGCAGCATCTGGCACATTTCCCCTTACAGAATGGTGTAGGATCAGCGTCACTTTAACCTAACCACACTGTTGCAAAGCATAAAAAAAAAAAAAGGTGTTGCGAGTTTCTTTTCTATGTCTGAGAGAGGAAAATGCAACCCCAACACAAAAAACTTTCTGGGTAGATGACTGCTACTACATACTTAAAAAAGATATAACTATTTTTATAATTAAATGTATGTGTACAAAGAGTTCTGCTTGAATATATTACATTCATACACCAGGCTCCATGTCATTCTTCCAGGTTTGTATCTCTCAGGAGAAAAATCCAGAACTGTTATATAACTCTCCAGGACCAAGTAAAACCTCCTTTAACAGTGTTTTGTAGTGGATAATACTTTGCACTGTTGTTTCTAAAACAGTCGATATCTTGGTGGCTTATATAAAAAAAAAAAAAAAAGAAAAGAAAAAGACTACATTATCCCAATGTGTTCCATTAATGCAAAGGCTAAGGAAAACAGAAAAAAAAACCAAACCAAACCAAAACACAAAATCAAAGACCAGCCTTCCTATGAAGTTCCCCCATTGCTATTTGTAATGAAAGTTTGGGTAACTATAATGACCATGTGATATTTTGTTTTGTTTTGTTTTCTCCAGTATCCTGTCATAATTAATTGTTTGTAGGAGAAATAGTTTGTGAATTGCAGAAGTCTGCAGTTTTGCAAGAGAATCCAAGACTTTTCATTTATGTTTATAACTTACATTGTTTTGTAGTGGTGTAATCTCTATATTCCGGGTGAACCAAACAGCGAAGATCTAGTTAATAAACTCAAAATTAAGAAGAAAGGGGTCTCAGAAAAGGAAAATTCTCTATCTTTTGAGACTGTCAAACAAAAGGACATCCTAAATATGTTTTAAAAACTATTCTATACTTGCTCATCTTTGTTTTTTGAGATTATTTGTCTGATTAACAGGGAGGAATAAATGAAGGGTATATTTCCTTCAGGATTTGACTGAAGACTAGTACGTTCTGTGCTTAAAGGTTTAGGTTTTTTATTTTCCTAAGCAGAAGGTCACCCTACTGCCAGCAGTATGATGCTGTGTCTTTGCAAACTACCTACGTCTGTCTTTGCAAACTAAGCCGGACCAGAACAGGGGCTGAAGCAGAGGTGTGCCATCGTTCACACTGTGTGCAGCTGTGGGCACCCTGGCACCCTGGCATGTTTTGGCCTGTGCCAACATCACCCATCCCAGAAGATGCCCAGATCCTGATTGCATTTCTCCCCCTTCTCACGGTTCAGCTTCAGGACCAAAGAACAGATCCTGGCTCTTTTCTTGTTCAGAGGTAGCCACTAAAGCTTCCTGAGAGAAGTGATTGACCTGTGTACAGTTGTACTTTCCAGCTGTTTGCCACCAAAGGCTGCTGCTTACATTAGCTATATAAACCCTTGCTTGATATTCAGATGTGGAAAATATTTATAGCCACTTTCCCCCTGTTTAATTTTTAACTGGAGCTTTTCTTGAACAAGGACTAAATAAAAATGAGCAAGGTTTTTCACAGTCTGAGATTTGAGCCTGTTTCCAGAGGGTCCTTAGAGAGCCTTTCCAATTATTTCCCTTCAGCTTCCAATTACTTCCCTTCAGCTGGGCTCCTGAGTTTAGCTATTAATCTTTCTTCATAAATAAATCACTGTTGTGCACTAACCCTTTTTTGTTACTGTTCCTCCAATTTTTCAGTACTTTCTTGGTAATAAATTTAATGCAATATTCTTCATGTGGTCTTACAAGCATAATGAGCAGATGGAAGTGCTAGGATTACAGCTAAAAACAGCTTAAATGCAACTGTTCGTCTTCTTTTGTAAAAACAAAATTAATGAATACAAAGATTAACTTCTCACTACGTTTTATTCTTCTGTTTTCCCTCAAACAGCCATTCCCAATAGGTATTTGGAATGCTACCAACATCAAATTTATGGGTTTCCCTTTGGGAGCACGTGGGAAGTGGCAAAGGGAAAAGCAAGAGGTGGGAAAAGCAAGGGTTCCAAGCAGGATTTACAGAGGAGAAGGGATGGGGTGAGAGCAGATGTTTCGGACTGTAAACTCTGCCTTTTGTTTTTGTGTAAGGCACACTGATACAAAGGGCTTGTGAATAATAGAAAAACCGAGAAGGGTGGTGAGATCTTGTTGAGTGATGCTGTCAAGCAGCAATGGGCATAGAGGTTGGGAAGATTTTAAATCCACTGGGATCTAATGACACTGTGCACTTTTCTCTATGACCAGCTTCCATCCTAAATAAAGCACCTGGAAAATAGAAGTAGTTCTGACAAGAGGGATATGGCAGCTCTGAACTTAATAAAAAGTTCAAATGCTCACATAACACTGTGCTGGGTCACGCATCTAGTATAGATCAGAAGATACTCATGGAAAATGAATGCATGATGACAGCCAAGTTGCTTGAACCACGTTGGGTTTTTTTAGTATAGGAGAGAGAGTGAAATAAAGAATAAAGCTCCCTTTGGGGTCCTCACACAGAGTTTCCAAACCAAAATGCCAGAGACATTATGGACTGGTAGAAACGCACAGTGTGTTGGGATTGATATAGTGCTGCAGCTAATATCCTTTTCCTTTGGAAATGTGTTAGACCTTTAGCGATCACTGCAGGCCAGGACTTTTGTCATATCTCAGAAATAAAAGTATAGGATGATTTTTCAAAACTTAAAAGATTTTTTTCTCTCTTGACATGTAGCAATTTCTTTGGGACTCTCAAACAAGAACCTGCTTTCTTTCCTGACATGTTAGTTCCCCTTTTGTTGGTACACAGTGATCGTAACAGTTAGTGAGTTGTGCACTCTGGTTTTCGTAGGGCTGTTTCCTAGTTTTTGGTTGGTATAGTGTTTGCAGTGAACTTTTTATTTCTTCTGCAGCATAAAATTTGACATGACGTATGGCAAACAGACTGAGATAAAGTAGAAGGGCAAGTCTAATGTGGAGGTCTAGCATTTGCAACTTAGCCAAGATTTCTTTCATAAGTGATAGAAGAATTTGCACTGGCGGCTGTAGGAGTCTCCTCCCAGCATCTCCAGTCACGCGGCACTCTGGGGTAGCCCGAAAAAAGCAGGCAGAGCTGGGATGAGGGACAACACAGGCAAATCTGGGGGCTACCTTGAACTGTAAGCTGAAGAATTTTACAAGATGCCATATTATGGAGGAATGAGGGAAGATGGGAGCGTTAAAAAGGAAAAGAGGTCTTTTCTTTCTGAGGGTGCGGAAGGGAAAAGTAGCAAATGAATCTAAAACAAAGCAAAGGAAGGCAGGCTTTCCATAGCAGTTTTTCAAGGGGAAAAAAAAAAACCCAACATTTAAAAGCTCCACTCTTAATAAGCAACACTCTTCCACCTAAGCTCATTAAGACACCAGCTCCTGGCTAGAGTTTTGATTAGTAATTATGAGCAAGTTTCCTTTCACCTACAGCTTTCCGAAGGCAAAACACTGACTGAATCTACTAGTTAACGCCACACCTTATGAAGCCAGTAGTGAATCATGTTTTCTCTTTTATTGTAATTAGCACTACTCACGCAGTGTTCATAATGTCCTCAACAGTAATGATGTGCATGGTTGTGGTGGGTTGACCCTGGCTGGGGGCCAGGTGCCCACCAGAGCTGCTCTGTCACTGCCCTCGTTCACCAGACAGGGGAGAAAAAGTATAACGAAAAGCTTTGTGGGTCGAGATAAGGACAGGGAGAGATCACTCACCAATTATCGTCATGAGCAAAACAGACTGAACTTAGAGAGGAAATTAATCTAATTTATTCCCAAACAGAACAGAGTAGAGGAATGAGAAATAAAATCAAATCTTAAAACACCTCCCCCCCCCCCTCCCATCTTCCTGGGCTCAACTTCACTCTCNAGGGGGATCTCTGCTCTGGTGCCTGGAGCACCTCCTGCCCCCCATTCTGCACTGACCTTGGTGTCTGCAGAGTATCTTACATCTTCTCACTTCTCTCTCCAGATGTAAAAGCTCTCTAACTGTTTTGGTTTTAGTTTTTTCCCTTCTTAAATATGTTATTACAGAGGCGCTGATTGGCTCAGCCTTGGCCAGTGGCGGGTCCATCTTGGAGCCGTCTGGCATTGGCTCTATCAGACACAGGGGAAGCTTCTAGCAGCTTCTCACAGAAGCTGTCCCTATAGTCCCCCTCGCTACCAAAACCTTGCCATGCAAACCCAACACAATGTTGTATATAGTGAGATCTTTGCATCCAAAATTATTTGTTCAATAATAAGATGGTCCCAGAAAAACTTATTTTAAGATGCAAAACAGAGAAAATTATTTATCGATGCGACTTGTGGCAAAGGTTTTCTAACGGATAAAGGAATAATTGTACACTTTGCTGCTCCTTTGTTTATGAGTCTGCTCATGTAACAGCTATTCAGAGAATAACTGTTTATATTAATGTGAAAGCTTTTGAATTCTTCTTACATATTTACTTTTCATTTGAGAGAGCTGTTTCCCTGAGGCGTACTTGCTTGATAACATACTTGTATTTTTGGTTCTAACAAAGAATGGAGTTTGCTAACTTCTGACTTGTTTTGTTCTCAGGTGAGAGTGCTTACAGCACAGCCCCTGGATTCTTTAACACAATATCATCTGACAAACCATTTATATTCAGACTGTGTTTTTATTACCAATATAGGTACAGTCAGTAATTTCAGAGCCCAGCTAGGATTTCAAGACTATTGACTGAAATAAATCCTTGAATTTGTCATCTATTGAATCTGATACTGAATTAATGAAAGACAACACACATGCGAATGTAGCAGGTCATTCTTCTACAATAAATTCACAGTAGAACTCAAATTTCATGTGTGTATTTTGAACTGTGCCAACATATGCCACTGCTACTAAGTTTGAAAGAAGTTGTTTATGAAAAAGGATTTTTTCAGTGGTTGTAAGAGCAGCCCAATGGGATTCAGGATGTTTACCTTCCCACATAGTACTGGTCAGGAACAGAACAGGTTTTCCCTAGTGTGGTGGGTTGACCCTGTCTGGAGGCCAGGTGCCCACCAGAGCTGCTCTATCACTGCCCCTCCTTCACTAGACAGGGGAGAAAAGGTATCACGAAACGCTTGTGGGTCGAGATAAGGACAGGGACAGATCACTCACCAATTATCATCACGGGCAGACTCAACTTAAAGAAATATTCATCTAATTTATTACCAAGCAAAACAGAGTAAAGGAATGAGAAATAAAATCAAATCTTAAAAC
>VXBL01003342.1:60154-93094 GCA_013400195.1 Aramus guarauna
GGGCTGCAGGGGGATCTCTGCTCTGGTGCCTGGAGCACCTCCTGCCCCCCATTCTGCACTGACCTTGGTGTCTGCAGAGTGTCTTACATCTTCTCACTCCTTTCTCTGCCTGCCAAAGCTCTCTCTAACTTGTTTTTTTCCCTTCTTAAATATGTAATCACAGAGGTGCTGTTTGGCTCAACCTTGGCCAGCAGTGTGTCTGTCTTGGAGCTGGCTGGCATTGGCTCTGTCAGACACAGGGGAAGCTTCTAGCAGCTTTTCGCAGAAGCCACCCCTGTAGCCTCCCCCACTACCAAAACCTTGCCACGCAAACCCAATACACTGAGTAATAATGATTCCTTTTGTAATTATTTCCATTAAGATGGTGGTATAGTGCTTATATCACTCTTCTCCCTCTTGATGAACCACGCTTTTATCCAGTTGCCATGGCAGTAAAGGATGGAGCTGAGACTTTAGACTGTGATCGGATGGAGCAGATGTTATCACAGCCCATTTGTTTCTCCTGCTCCATTAGTCTCCACCCCGGTGAGGCTGGACACCCAGCTGTCAGAGCCCTCATCCGCTCCTGCGCAAAGTCAGTCAGTTTAGTTCAGCGGCTTTCAGCAGTAGTTTAAGCTAAATGGCCTGTTTTTGCGATGACACAGATGAAGTGCCTTCATGGTGAACATGATGAGGCGAGCAGACAAAACAGTTTGGAGGTGATACCTTCCTAAATTCTTTCACCTTAAAGAGACTCTCTGATCAGTTACCTACACTCAGGGCATTTTGGGTCTTGTCATAGGGGTTAGAGGGGAGATCCAGATTCATTTGAAACAGCTCTGAGAACAGTAGTTTAAAAGTTTTTCTTGAATGTACCATATTTATGCCTTCTGTTATGCAAGCATTATTTTCCTTCATTCTGATATCAGAGATCTGAACTATCTTCAGAGAATGAAATATCACCTCAAGGTAAATCACACAGCTCCTTATTAATGCTGCTCTATCTGAGCATCCAAATCAGTGCTAAGCAATCTAGCAAGTGGAGAAAATGGTGAGTCATTATTAAATTTATGAGAAGCTGGTTCATAAATCCTATATAATCACTTCTTCTGAGCTGACTTGGGAAAATCCTTTAAAGCTGCCTCATTCTATTTGGCATCCACAGTAGCTCAGTGTGATAGAAAAGATTTACCTTTCCCCAGACAACTTCCCAGAGCCCTTGCTTTTCAGCTGACAGCAAGGAAAGAGCTTGTAGCAGTGCGTTTCAGATTAGAGTTAGATTTAGAATCTTCGAAGGTACCTGAATTTAAGCAGAGATTAGGCACATAAAACCAAAATTACAACTCAAACCCCCTCTGTAATTCCCTCATTCTGGAATTATTGAAACACCCTGGGTACCTAGCTTATTTACTTCAAAGCTTCCCGTGTCTCTGCACATGGACCTGATGTGAGCAGCCCAAAGCCCAGTGAGGATCCAGAGCTGCTATGGTTTTCCTCCTAACTTCCCCACAGGGTCTACTTCAGCAGCCCTCCTAGATACGTAATTCCCTAGTAAAATCAAGATTCGTAGGTAGAAAGTAAAATAAAAGGAGCAAGATCAAAGCCTGATGTTGAGGGCTGGTCCAGGGAACTGAGGTCCTGGGGTCTCAGTGGACATCTCTGATGGCTCTTTCATGTCAGGTCAGCTCCTCAAGCCTCTCTCCCGAGCCTTAGGCTCCAGGCTGATGTGTGTGCCCATCTCCCAAGATGAGCAGGGTTTTGGACCACACGTGGCCCTCAAAGCGCCCTGCTGGGTGCTCCTCGCTGGCCACCTCCTTGGGCTCTCAGCCTCACGCATGGCCCAGCTGCAATTCCCAGCTGCAGCACCTGCCTTGAAACAAGGGCAGGGCTCCAGGGCCGGTTTCAACACCCAAAATGCGGGGCGATGGAGCCTAGCTCCAGCCTGAGCTCTCAGCAGTCCGGTCTCTGGAGCGGGAGAGGGGTCTGGAGCTCGCAAAACCTTGTGTCTGCAACTGAGATACTCCAAAGTCTGGAAAGCCAGAAACTGTAGAAGTGTGCCAAGAGGACTCTTCAGAGCTGTCTAAAACAACGTAATCTTTTTGAAAGATTAAGATGTATTTTTCATCTTAGAATTGCTAAATGAGAGCTATATTTTTTACTTCCCATAGCTATGAAATATTTCCCAGTTTCAGGCCAGAATTCATTACCTTGTTAATTTGGGGGGGTTTGACATCTTTGATGACCATCCTTCATGTTTCTTCTAAGACCCTTAGCATCAGCAGACCTACCAGGGTATACTCTTGAAGTATACTGTACTTGTATTTTACATCAGTGACTACTGGCACAGAATCAAAAAGCCAAATTGCGATTAAATATTGACGTAAAATAGAGAACAGCCTAAATGTGCTGGAATGACTGTGTTACTTAACCCGCATTAGTTCTTCGTTAGTGTAGTGTGAAAACCACAGTATCACTTATCCTCATCCGTAATACTGCCAGGTTCCTGCTTGCCTGCCTTGGCAGTATCTGCGTGTCCCTCTTTTCCTCCATTCTCACCCTTGACTTTACAGATTCCTGCTTGTCACTGAGTTTATATATAGGGTTCTTCCTTCCTCTTTGATTTAAAATAGTGGTTGTAAGAGCTTGACAGCTGCCAGGGTTGTTCTTTTATTTAAGCCATCAGACTCACTTTGTTATATTAATAAATGAGAGACAGTTTTCTTCAAAATGCTTTTCTCAGACTTCTGCTAGCTCAGAGACAATTTCTCCCAGAATTTACAGGGGTTGTGAAGATGAACAAAGCTCCCAATTGCTCAATTCTCTGTAAGCACAGCAGATTTCTGCTTGAAACATAACGATCACCTAAACCATGCATTTAATATAGTGCAATTTTTATTTTAAGGTGTTTCTTATATATTCCATGATCCTCTGCTACAGTATAATTAGAGAAGGTCTGCTTTGTTCTTGTCTTACAATAGAAGAATTTATTATGTGAGGTTTTTCTTGTTTTTATTGACATAACCAAGTAATGAATAGCAATTGATGCCTGAGAAAAAAGTTACAAATGCAGGAATTTTTAAAATAACAGACAGGAAAGAATTTAGGAATAAATTATCAAAAACTAGCCCTAAATTTTTTACATTTCACACACACACACCTTGGTTAATGGAGAAAAGTGATATCTTATATTCTTTTTCAGCTTTCTGTTTGTTTGGATTTCTTTTGGAGTATATTGATTTTATTTTTTAGCTTTTTTTTTTTCCTTTCCTTTGCAGGAACTCTAAAGAGAGTTCAAAGCAACTGGCATGACACAACACCAGCAGTGTCCAAGTATAGATTATCAGGACCTTAAATAACTTTCTTGTTGCGTTCAGTGATCTGAATTTTAATGCTGTAAGTGTAAATGCCATGTTTAATTTTATTTTCTGCTCTTGTAATGCAAGTATGAATATTGCCATTTTCTGTAAACCCAAAAAGATCTGGCAAGACAACACTGCTCCTGGGCTTGACAGTGATGGCAGTGTTTCAGCTTCCATTAAACAAATGGGGAAAGACTTAAAAAATTAAACACAAAGTTGAATATTTCATAGTGACTTTGCTAAATGGGACTGTTCTGTCTCTTCCAGAGAGCTGTACAGCAAGTGACCCCTCGCAGCAGGCGGAGACGTGCTGTGTCCGAGATGTCCGTCTGAAGGTGTGCAGGACTCCTCCACCGCAGTGCTTCTCAGGCAAGGCTTTTCTCAGCAGCCCAAGCTGGGGGAGTGCAGCCCCCAAGGTCCGAAAGTAGGACCTCAGAAAGGACCTCAGCACCTGGCCTTGCTTTCATGCGACTGCAAGGAGACCTTCAGATATTCTCCCCTTCCCTCCGTAGACCTTGAGAAGGTGAGATGGATCTTACGTGTGTCTGGGTTTAGATACAAGCTAAGAAAATTAACAAATAATGACTGGGGGTTTTGTTCCATTTCCATGAGCAAGAAAAAAAATCCCATGATTTTCAGGTGCCACTTCTTAATTTCTTCTCACCGTTGGGGGACATTAGCTGCTCGATTCCCAGATCTCTGATGTAACGCGCTCTTGTGGTTCTTTGGGGGTCTCTGAAAGGTGGAAGGGTGGCTGTGGATTGCAGGTGTGTGGGGCCTGGCAGCACGTGATGTGCTCTGCCTCACACTGGGGATGGCAAACAATTGCAGTGAGAAGAGACGGAGCTGCAGATGCACCTGTACAGTCATTCCGCCAAATGGAGGATGTGCCAGTGGTTGATGAGACCTGGAAACAGAGATGATCCTTGTTCACAAAAGCCAAGGGGAGCCCAGTGAGGAATAAGGTGACGCCTGTCAGCCCATGATCCCTCCTGGGCAGCTCCGCAGTGTGGAGGACACTGGATGAACTGAGGCATCTCTGCTTTGCAAAGCTAAATAGCCATGGTAAAGCAGTCACTGTGCTTTATATCCCATTTTACCTTCCCTGTGGACTGCACAAGCTCCATCACAAAATAAATAGCCCAGCAAAGATCTTCTGGAAGGTTAACAGTGTTTTGAAGATGTTCCCATTTTCTCTGTGCACTTTCTTATGTATGCAAGCTTGTACTGGAACTGATCCTCTAAAAAAGGGCTTATTGCTAAAATATTCTACATAATATTTGATAAAATTTTATAAAATGCAGCTCATAAAATGCTGCAGAATGTCTTGTATGCTACAAAGCTGTGAAGTGCATCTCATAAAACACTCTGAAACCTGTATCTTGAAGCAGAGGATAGATCAAACGCTGCAGCAAATGAATTTGGATGACACCTGGCTTTCACAGTGATGGGTTTATTATTGGAATCTGCTGTGCTGGTGGAGATGTGAGGAGGGAAGGCAGGGGGAAGGGAAGCATGGATTGCCATCTTGTGTGATGAGCCAGCCCCAGCCAGGGAATATTTATATACACACAGAAACAGTGTTACTAGAAACGATTCCCCTCCATCCCTCCCAGCACAATCACCATTCTGGGCAAGGAGCAAGGCCATAGAAATCCCTCTCAACTGGTCAAAACTCAATAGCCATCAGCTGCCTGGAATATGGCAAATGTTGTGTCTGCCTTCCAGTCTCTTAATAATACATCCGTGTGTTTGTATTGCTCGGTGTAAGGTGTCACAAGTAAGAAACTGGCTTCAGCTCCTTCCTGGGGGCTGTCAGGATGCCAACAACCTCCATGCTCATGGAGGGGTTTTGTGGGAGGGAAGATTCTGTTGTATGGGCAAGGTCTGCACCTCACAGCACCATAGATTCTGCGATCTGCCTGACCTCTACAGCCCTCAGCGCTGCACACCGTAATACTCCATTCAGAGTTGACATCCCAGCTCGGAATCCTGGGATTACTCTTACAAAGAATGTATGTTCACAGAGGTCCGATCTGTGGTCTCGAGGTGTTACCAACTCCTTAGTCTTACCCCAGTACTGCTAGTGGCTCACCTGTGATCCCCCACCCTTGGCCATTGCTTTGGCAGACATTTCAGGTCAACTTTTGATTCAGTGCCACAAGAAACCTCTGCTCAAAAACACTGAAGGAAGCCAAACCTCTGGACTGAAGAAAGGTCTCCCACCTGTTTTATCCTCCACATGTTTCCCACCCCTTTTACCATACACCTCGTTTGCCTTTCTCTGTCCTCTCATGCAAGTTGCACTCAAAACCAGAGCCCAAGACCCCGTCAGCTTCAGACATCCTGCCACTTCACTGTTTTCCTCCAAATCCTTTGCCTTTTACATATAAATGTTCTTGTGTCCCTGGATCTGCACTGGGAAGCACCTGCAACAAGCACCTTAACTTTTTCACATGCAACACCAAAGGCTTTTTGCCTGAAGGGCCTTTGCTTGCTTCCAGACCCACGTTCCCAGCACAGCCAGCTACCTGGATCTGCTGGCCAGCAGGATCCCGCACACAAAAGCCACAGCCCTGCGCTGCAGAAAAGCAGAGGACTGCCTCAAAGGGGGGCTCCGGGGTGGCGGCAGGTTGCAGCAGCCCGGTAGTGCAGCCCTCAATAGACAGACAACCTCTGTCCTTGCCTGGAGAGCAAAGGGGTTAGTGAGGTGGGGCATGTGCGTGCAATGAAATGATGCTGCCACAGATAACTCTGGGAAAAGATGCATGAGTTATTAACCGTCCCTGTTGTCAAATCCATCTATAGAGTGATGCTTTATTTCCATGCTGTTTTACTAAGCAGATCTCTGCAATGCGTCGTCTTGTAATGAGACTCATTCCACTCCCTTGCCACACACCTTGCAAAGAAAAGTAACAATTAAGTGCATTTTTCACCTGCTTCCAACATCATCTAGAAACTTAGAACAAAAATGAGAGCCTGTACAATGTGACAGTTGGGTGCTACGCTCACCAACCGTGACCAGAACAGGACTAACCTTAGTCATTAGCCAAAATGTCAACAACACATCACGTAACACAGTCTTGGTAGAAAGTCAGATCCCTTGGGTAGGCCCTTCTGCATGCTCATTTCCCATGATAGGTCTGGTGTTCTCGGGGCAAGCTGGATACTACCTGTCAACAGTTCTTTAATACAGCCTATTACCAAGGCTGCTATAGGCATTTCAAGGTAATGACAGGATATTAACCTATGATACAATATTTCAGAAAAAATAAAAAATAAAAAAATAGATCCATGAGGAGAAAATACTAACATGTAAACGGACTTAATTTTGACCAAGGTGATGGCAAAGGAGAGGTAATCTGTATATAGCTGGATAAAATGTGGTTTTGAAATTCAGATGTGCTCCACAGGCAATGCAAAGGGAAAATAACTGCAATTTTGGAAATTGGTATTCTTTCAGTACAGTAGCTACTGTCTTAGGGAAAAAGGGTAGAAATTAACATTCCTACAGATATCTTGCACCTGCACAATAATATTTAGAGCAGATATTTAGACACACTAGTCAGCTATTATCTGGCTCCATGGCTAATACAGTAGTGTACAGGTCTGGTACTTCATTCCAAATTAAAACAGGGAGACAGTGCTGAACTCCTGATGCCTACATCAAGGACTTACAGCAGTTCCTTGAGAAGATGAGCTGCTGAGATGCACCGTGACCAACACATGGAAGACACGGACAACAAGGGTCTCCCCTGCGTGCTGCTGTGGGTGCGTATCCAGAGTGTGATGGTGGATGTGAGCCGGGAAGGTTGGAGCGTTTTGCCTCAATATTAGGCTCAAGGGCACACATGAGCAAAACCCTCAGCCATACATGGAGAGTGTGAATCACAGCCTCTCCCAAACTCACTCGATTTATTTATTGTTCAGATTCCCTACACCAGTGGAAGGTAGGGCGCAACACTTCTGGCTGCTGTTTGGGCACTATGAATGATGTCTTAGTCTCTTGCCATACTGCTACTGCATTCCTGAAGGGATGATTTAGGCTTCCTTTTTCTAACACCAATGCAGCCCCACAGCACACCAGAACAGGGAACACACACTGGGACAGGGCATTTATTTGTGCCTGCGAAGTAGCCCTCAGCAGGTGTTTCCTCAGCTATCCCTAAAGCTACAGAAACTGGCATGCTCTACTTGGGCTGAGGCCATGCATGGGAGAAGGTTAGAGGGTCTTGACACCCCAGCTGTCTGGTGATTTCTCTAAGGAAGTAAGCAGTGAGACTTCACTGTGTAACTTCAAAACTCCATTTCATGATGAAGTTGAAGGAAGCAGACTTTTTTTGTGTTGAAAAACATGTTCCGCAAATGTATTGCAAAGTTGTTGTGTGTCTATGCACCGGCGCAGTAGCTCTCAGAGAGTATGTTGTTGACCATTCCCAAACTTACAGAGATATGAATGTGGTAACTTTGGCTGAGCTAAGAAGGAACAAATAGCAGAAAGCTACAAGGTCCTTTACAGTAATGGCTGTTTTTTATAGTAATGGCTCATTTTTCTGTTTCCCAACATATAGCAATTAAATCTTCTCATCTTGTTAGTGTTATCCCGACAATAAATAATCCAGAGTATTCTTACTTTGTATGATGCTGTCCTCTTAAACCTCCATTGCATTATAAGACAGACATCCAGGCACACACAAACCTATGCCTACTATGAATTGTCTACCACAGAATCACAGAACGGTAGGAGTTGGAAGGGACCTCTGGAGATCATCTGGTCCAACCCCCCTGCTAGAGCAGGATCACCTACAGCAGGTTGCACAGGGTCGCATCCAGGTGGGTTTTGAATATCTTCAGAGGAGACTCCACAACCTCTCTGGGCAGCCCGTCCCAGTGCTTGGTCACCCTCAGAGTAGAGAAGTTTTTCCTCATGTTCAGGTGGAACTTCCTGTGTTCCGGATTGTGCCCATTGCCCCTTGTCCTGTCTCTGGGCACCACTGAAAAGAGTCTGGCCCCATCCTCTTGACATCGGCTCTTTAGACATTTATAAGTATTGATGAGTTCCCCTCTCAGTCTTCTCTTCTCCAGACTAAACAGACCCAGCTCTCTCAGCCTTTCCTCACACAAGAGATGCTCCAGTCCCCTCATCATCCTCGTAGCCCTCCACTGGGCTCTCTCCAGTAGTTCCCTGTCTGTCTTGAACTGGGGGGCCCAGAATGGGACACAGAACTCCAGGTGTGGCCTCTCCAGGGCAGAGTAGAGGGGGAGGATAACCTCCCTTGACCTGCTGACTCATTTTGACATCACACAATTTCTAATCTCAGCCTTTGTGGGTTTTTTTCAGCTCTTCCTTGCTCTGGAATATTATCTTCTGTAACATTTGTCCTACGCAAGCCCTCCAGGGCTTCACATTGTCCCTGCTGGCACTCTGAGAGTTAGAGTGACCAACTTTACCAACAGCTTTCTGAATCACAACCCTTGCACAGGCAGGGTTAAAAGGTTGTCTGGTAATTTCTTCCTGCACCTAGCTTAATTTGACATAAAAGATCTTTAGCATCTGGGACTGAAAAAGGCTTTTAGTGGATTTTGCTATATTTCATCGGTGGTTGGCAGGAGATATTGTAATTATTAGGTGGCCTTTGAAGTCTAAAGGACTAATGCTGGCCTGCAGGTTGCTTGGCTTTCTGTCACTATAGTGCTGAACCCATTTGGCTCTTGATTTGGAGGAGACTAACATGGATGCAATCAAAGTGGAATGAAGATTAAAAAAAACCCAAACAACAGTGCTTTCTAATTTGCTTTTTTTTACCGATTATAAATTTTGTTGGCAAGGAAGTGGTATGAATGTAATATATGTAGATACCTGTATGAGACGTGACCTAGCATAACGTTTTGACTAAGCAGCTAAAGAGATGCCAATGTCATGCATTAAAGGGACTAACCGCTGGTGGATCTCAGGATGAAAACTGGGAGCCTTTGTTAAATAGGCCTATTCCTAAGCAAATTAGTGAGGTTTTTACCCTTAAAAGTGTAGGTAATAAAAATGGACACTTGTCTGAAAGTTACATCTTAGGTCAATAGCAGTCAGATTTTAAGTAAGGGATTTAGGGAAGTCCTAAATCTTGCCTTATGGAGAAGTTAAGACTAGATAACACAGTGGTTTTGTATGGCCTTCAGATCTATTAATCTCATTCACGCACTGCATAGAGAGCCTGGCTGATACCCAGCCTCACTAGAATTAGTGCAAACCTTGTGTTAATATCAGTGGGTCACGGACTGATTTCGAACATCTGGTTTGTGTTATTTAGGTTGTAAACTCTCTGAGGCACTGGGCTTTGAGAGTCTTTATTCATAGCGTGCCAAGTACAATGGGGTCCTGGCCAACAGTATTGCCCTTGTGTTCATTTTGCTTTTACAGTTAGTGAAAGCTTCATCAAGATAAGATTATTTTAGCTTGATGCTACTCCATTGTAAACCCAGATTCACATCTTAGGTAACAGAATTTGTATATCTGTCGAATCTGTATATCTGTCGAACCTGTATATTAAATGACACAAATTTTGCATAGGATATTCTTCTACAGTTTCAAAACTATAGCCCAATGTTACTGGGCAGCTTTAATTGCACCTGTATGGTGTGATGTGTTGTGCTTTGAACTCTGATTTTATATTGCCACTGTCATTGTCTGGAAAGTTCGTAATTTTCCCCCAATATTTTGGTAGCTATCATATGGTGCCTCTCCTCTCTCTTATGATTTGTGCTAGTGTACAGTGATCTCTTTGCTGTACAAATGTTGTGCTATTTTGCTTTTCCTTACCTCTTTCACTGTATTCTCTTCCACCCTATTTAAAATCCTGCTTTGCAAAGAATATATGTGCCACCTCACTGAAATCAGTGAAGTTCTGCACTGGTTGCACCTTCTCATCATACGCTCCGGACCACCGCCTGTCCTGCTTTTGTATGACTCATTTGTTTCTCTGTGCTACAGCTCTATGACTTTGCTTTCTCTGCACGTGTATAAAAATTAAGTATAACTATTGACATAGAAAAAGAAAAAAGTGTGTGTATATGTGCATGCACTGATTATCACTGCATCTGAATAAGTAATAAAATACAGACTATAAACTCACATCCCTCTGGAGAAAGATGTTCCCCCTTCCCCCAGGGGAGAAGGGATGGAAAACCAGACCCTATTAAACCACTTGGCCATTCTGCCACCTCTGTCACAAATCAGTCATGCATGAGACGTCAAGCTGTCACAGTTCTGTGACATTGGCCCACACTTAAAACATGATTGAAATACCAAGCATTTAAGAAGTCTTGCTGGAGTGGGAGACAGTAATCATGTATCTGAACCCACCCACGTGGTTCCTCGGGCTACACTGGCCTGAAGGTGCATTTGCACCGTGGCTGCTGTTTTAAACATATGCTGGTCACACATGGAACTCCTGGCAGTTCCTTCAGCATCTTGAAGGCCCGTGCTCTCCCGTGCATGAATTTGCTCTGATTTTTTCTGTTTGAAGTTCCTACCAGTGGAACACTGCAGCAGAGCAGGTGAATTTTGACTGCTGGTGCATGGGGACCTGATCTGGACAGATTTCCGTGACACCTTGTTAAAGAACCTGAAGTCTGTCTGCAGCTGTCTTCCCCGTTGTAAGCACAAATGCTGTTTCCATAAACAGCTCTAACACTTCCCACTGCAGAGACGTTGGGCGTCCTCACCCGTCTTCCCTATCATACATCGCAAGGAAATGACCTTTGCCTGAAACTCTTATTTTCACATTCATTTATGACTCTGTAGACCTCCCACTGCAACAGAAAGAAACCTGCCAGAACCCAATTTTAATCATTTTGTACACTCTGGATTCATCCAGCTATTTTTTCTTTCTATTTTCTGATCAGTCTAGCTTTCGTATTGGGAGTTAAGTCCTTCCCCCACTGCCCGAATCCCCAAACCTGTGTAGACTGCCACATATTTTACAGCGACTTAATCGATGCTTTATAGAAACTTTCCCTCAATATATGCAAGAATAAGATACAGTGTGTGGAAGCACAGACCACCTTGTAAAAGACCCAAATTAAATCAAAGTGCCAATTCACATGTTATGAATGCATGCAATTCTGGAAGCTTTGCAATTATTTCTTTGAAAACTAGAAGAAATTATGCGATCTTAAAATGGCAGACAAAGAGTTTATGCAAAATATTAGTTACGCTGTCCAGGGAAATCTCACAATTCTCTTCATAAATATAAGTAAAAACAACAATTATACATTAATATAAATCCTGTGCTGAAGTCAACTCACAATTTAAAACACTGTGCTTTGTAATAATAGAACATGAAGAAATACAGGTAAATCAGGTATTTAATGGAACAGCAATTGTCTTTTAATGAGGCTGTGCATTTATAAAATGACATAAAATAATCTCCAGTGAATAATTAATTTTAAAAGGGCTGCTTATATGTATATTACTTAGAAATAACTCTGAAGTTTTTGGAAGACTGTTTCTATCGGAGGAAATGCTGCTGTGGGGTTCTTTTACTCTTCGTCCCGTTCTTTCCAGTATTGAAACAACAGAGCCTTATATGCTTCAGCTGCAGTGCAGAATCACCTACTGTCTTGCCCAAATAAAATGTTTATCAAACCCCGCCACTGGTGGTTCAGGCGAGAAGGACCTGGACTGAGTGCCGGGGCGCGAGGGGAGAATGGGCTCAGCAGACAGCGCTGGAGTTGGAGCCCATTTCTGCTCTGCACCGAGATGCAGCAGCGTTGGTCCGGGAGACCCATCCGATGCTGCGGCTGTGCTCGGCTGTGCCACAGGGTGAGCAGCCCTGCTGATGCCTGTGGGACCCCTCACAGGTCAGAGCCTGGCCGATGTGAGCAGCAAGGACTCAAGGAGGATCTGCTCAGGTATGACATCAATCTATACGGAGTGTGAGAACGTGCCGGTACTTCTGCTGAGTAAGCAAAAGCACCCAACGTGGTGTTTAGGCTGGCTTGCTCCACAGGCATCCCTTGCATCTCACGGCACCGTCTGAGACATCTGGCCTTGCTCACCTACCCACCTGCTGCATGACGAGATGCGGTGTTTGTAGCACGCTGACCTGGGAGACCAGCCCACTGAGATCACCCTCCACTCTGAAAAAAAGTGCCGGCTCTGGGATGCCACCAGCATCTTAACACTACACAGCATCGCTCCATCCTAATTTCTCTGCTTCCCGGATGCATTCTGCAAACTGTGCTGAGCAGTGGCACTATCCATACCTGGCCGCAGTCTCTAAAACAGCAATGCCAATGCACGCAAGCTACCACCCGTTCCTTCCCACTGTGACTCTCTTACAGCAAGAGATGGTGCAGCTGGCTGCAAACGACTCCCCAGTTTCTCATCCTAGTCCTGGGCTAAGAGGATACAGCTAGGGCTGTAGTTCTCCACTCCACCCGCTAGTGCTGCACTGAGGCGTAGTTAAAGTAGCAGCAGGGACTGGGACTGCCCTTTTCTCAGAGCTTCACTCACTTGAGAACCATGCACTTCTCCAAGCAAGGGCTTCACCTCTGTCTAGACCAGGCCAAGGTGACATGAACAGAAGGACACTGCAGCATCAAAGACACTGCTGTAATCACTATCAAATGTAGCAGATGTACCAAAAAATGTATCACAGTCCATGAAAACTGAAGAAATTTATCATTTTCTTTATTTTGCAGTGCAGAAGGAGCTGACATCCTTTGGGGTCCATGGTTCACTCCTGCAAGACCATGACAATCTTGTTCCAGTGCTGCTGCCAAGTAAAAGAGGGTGGCACGCTCTTGTGGGTACCAGGAAGGATGGTCTTTTCGGGGCTAGGCTGGAGAAACGGCTCGTTGCCAGTCCCCTTTCAGTGGCAATTTTTCTGCTACTCCTTAAACTGCTTTCTTCTTCAGCCAGGTTGCAGGAATGTGACTTCAAAACCACCACGCTCAAAAGGAATATTCTTTGCTCATTTGTCTGTTTTGGGAGAAGAGAACAGAAAGTTTTGGTGCTTATTGTTTTCCACAGATACATGTTAATGGCAGGAGCCTGAAAGAGGAAACGATGTGAAAGACTTCAAAGATCTTGGCTGACTGGTAGTGAAACTCAAAGTATAGAGATAACTTTCTAGCGTCCAGTGCCTAAAGAAACCAATTAGATGGAGACAGAGTCATTGCAAGTGAGAACAGCAGGAAGTCCCAAAGCTAATCTCTACGACACTGTGTCTTGAAACAGCGCAGGGGAACCCCAGGTGTTTGAGAGCCCCGAAAATGGAGCTGTGAGAAACAACTCGTATTCCAACCAGTCTCCAGCTATTTCCTCCCTTATGCATTCTCCCTCTGATTTTCTGCATCTCTCATCGTGTTTCTTTTTAATTTTGTGTTGCTTGTTCTACTCCCAAATTCTACTTCTGGATTTCCTACTGCCCTTTTAGTGATCCTTTGAATGCCTTCCTCCCTCCTTGTCAGTCACATATGATCACATACGAGAAATCAGAAAGTGGATGACTATCTAGCTGAAAGGAGACACAAAATCTTTCAGAGTGTGCTCTAAGAGGTTTAACTCAGCTCAAACACATTATCAACCCAACGTAAGTAGCTACCAACATCTCAAGTTCCCATCAAGAGCCAGTAAAGTTATAGGCATTCATCTTACATGAATATATAAAAATATGCATCATTTGCATGAATATATAAAACATGGACTTCTAAATGAGATACTCGCATTACTAAATCAGCCAGGAAAGGACACTTTCACTCTTCGATAGGCTGATGATTTGCTAATAATGTTGTCAAGCACAAGGGCCCCTGGTTAATGAGTTCTAATGACTGCTGACAGGAGGAAGAATTGCACTAAGACCAGGACCGGTTACAAAAGCTATGATGCTGCTGCCACCTGAGGTTTTCTTCTGGAAATACAACCCTTGTGCGGAAGAGATTGCACAAAAATTGGGGTGTCGCTGGAAAAGGGAATCCGAGGCTCATTAAGGCCAGAAGAGCCTCGCCAATGCAAGAAGAAGAGGCTGTCCTCATGGACACCTTTTCCAACCCTGCAGAAGAGCTGCAGAAGCTGTTGTCAGTGCACACTGCTGCCAGCAAGGGCAGTTCTGCCCTCCTCGCTGCCCTCACAGCCTGGGCCTCCTCCCTGCCGTGTGCTGGCACCAGTGCTTTCGCAGCCTCAGGCTGACACAGATCCCACTAAAATTAAATATTTTTTAGACTGCATCTAGAATACCACGCCCAGATTTGGGTCTCCCAATACAAGAAGAAGGTTTCAACGAAGTGCAGTAAGTTTAGCCGAGGGCCACCACGATGGTCAGGCCTGGACCACTTGCCCTGTGGGAAGAGGCTGATGGACCAGGGCTTCTTCAGCCTGGGACTCAGACGGCGTCATGGGGACAGCAGCTTCCCAGTACCTATGAGGAGGTCATCAAGAAGGCAGAGGCAGGCTTTTCCCTGCAGTGTACAGTGAAAGGCAAGAGACAAGGACCGTAAGTTGAAAGAAGAGATTCAGGCTGGCTATGTAGAAAATCTTTTTCACCATGAGGACAGTCAGGCAGGTCTACAGGTTTCCCAGAGAGGTTGTGCAACTTCCATCCTTGAAGGTTTTTCAAAACCACTCTAGACAAAGCCCTGAGCAACCTGGTCTGACCTCGTAGCTGACCCTGCTTTGAACAGGAGGTAGGACTAGAGACCTCCTGAGGCCCCTTCCAGCCTGAATTACTCTGTGAACCTATGATCCTTAAGGCACTTGTGTCTTCATAGATCTTTGTAGCTGTGTAATCTGTTTCAGCTTCACATGCAAAAATATTTTTCGTTACCTCTACCTTGACGTAACTTAAATTAAAGATTCCAAAGTAACCAATTAAAGTGAAGGCATTCCACCATTACCGTGCTGGCAATCCTTAAAACCAGAATACTGAAACAACTCTCACACAGGCTGTGGTCCACACAGACTGCTCCAGAGCATCTACAGCAGGACAGGGAACTCTTCCCACTCCACACACAGACACCTGCGTTGAGCAGCATGCTAGCAATACTGCTGCCCGAATCCACATAGTCCTGATATAACATGTGACGGAGAGGCAGCTGGGCAAATGAATAGGGTTTTGAAAAGACCAGTAGATATAAAAAAAAATAAAAATTCATGAAATATATTTGATCGTCTTCCCATCTTCTGTTGTTGGTATCTGATTGTAATTGGTAGAGACCATGCTGTCATTTGTGCCCAGCTTTTGATCCTGTTCTTGGCTTTCTCCTCCTGTTGTAAAATACCATTTTAGTCATAAAAGTTATCATCTCATTCAAACTTGTCTCACTGTGGACCTCAGCTTTGCACATGAATGTCCATTAGCATACTAGACCAAATCTAGTAAAAGCTACTCTTCACCATCACATCTTTCTGGCCAGAAAAAGTATAAATTAGTTACACTAAAAAAAAAAAAAATTTAGGAACAAAGCGTGCCTTTTTGAACTGTGACTCTCACCAACAGAGTGTTTTGGACTCTTTAGTTCTGTCTCAAACCTGTTAAAGCTTCCATTATATCCTAAAATAGTTCAAAATAAAGGTAGGCTATTTTTTCAGATCATAAAATATTAATAAACCATTAATAACCAACTATAATTATGAAATATATTTTAATAGTTATCTTTTTTAGCAAATTATTTCATTCTTTATTGCTTACATTTCTTATAATGGTAGAATTATTGCACAATATTTAACATTAAATAAAATAATGATAAAAGATTAAGATCATCCTCTCTCCCAATCAGATAATTTAGAAAAAAAATATTTGTTTCTTGGTTTACAGAGGTTGATATTTACTATTCCATAGCTGTAGACATAATTTTACAGAGGGTTTCCCCTATTTTAATAACTCTTCTGGCATGCATCTCCAGAACTTACTGGTATCCATACTTTCAGTGCATTTCTGAAGTACCACATGGGATCTCAGACATGATACAGCAAAATCTGATAATTTTGGTTGATTATGGTCATCCAAAAGTATATTTGTATTGGAATTCTATACAGATGTATATATATAGCTTACCTATGAGAAGAGGGGGGGAGGGAGAAAGAAGGGAGGGAGGATGAAAAATCAAGCAAAGGAAATTCAATGCTTACATTTTCCTAATGCATCAAATTCTTCCTGTTCATTAGATAAATATTTTTATTGTGCATTATAGCTCCAGTGAAGCAATCCCATTTATGTACATGCTGGAAGAACAAGCTGAAAAAGTCTATCACTTTCAGTGAGATTCCTCAATTTTTTTCAAGTTGAGCAGATGCTTAAAATAAGCATGAACTGGGTCAGTGCCTAACCACACTGCTTAGTATTTATTCGTAGTAGTGGGTGGCTAACGTAATAGTTCCTTCCATTCTAAATTCTCTCTTCAACTGTTCATAACTTCCAAAACCAAATTTCTTTTTGACCTTAAACTCCAAATACTTGGCCTCATGCAAAAAAAGCCAATCTTTGTATATGAGTTCCTGTAAAATCCATCCATCTGAATTCACATTATGTGGGGAAGACAGAAGTGATTACCGTGAACTCTAGCTCAATCTTTTTCATTCATATAACTAAGAATAACCATGAAGTTTCAACCATGGTTGAAATTGCAAAGTTCAGCCTCTTGTTTTACAACAAATCTTCTGCAGGTGCACCATGAATCCCACTCAAGAGTTTCACTGAGCTCAACAAAAATTTGAGGAGGATCAAGGTTTCATCTGCATGATGTTTAGGGAAGGACTGAGCACCCACAGTCACTGCAAGGGGCCAGGAGCCATGGGGAACAGGGGATCTCCATGAGGGTGAGCAGGTAAGGGACCATCCCACCAACCCAGCAAGGGAGCAGAGCGTACAGCATCTATGAAAATGTCATTTCTATGACACACCTTGCTATTCTGCCACATATAACAAGGCATGGCAGGAGAGAATGCAAATACTGAAAAGCTTTGGCTATTCCTAATAATATATTCAGACATGTTTGCTAGGATAGAGAGACACTGTCACAATAAAAATAGAGACACTAAGGAGGTACTCTGTATAATACAACAATTCCACTTCAAAAAGCGTAACAGTAGAGGCCAATCTTAAAAAGACCACCATATGATAATTGCTACCTTTCTGTTTTTGAATATAGACTAGATATTCACTGAAGGGCTTTGATATATAGTCTACTCTACATTCCCTCCACCTAAATGGTCTGTTTTCGTTTTCTTCATTAAATGCCACACAGTTGAGTTTTGTCATCAAAATTAGGAAATAACCTTGCAAAGTTTTCATAGGGGCTTAAGTTCATATGACTCTTTTTCAGTACAAAATAATGCCACTACTGCTGAAGAAGTACAAATGTATTTGCAATACCAAGACTCTCAACACCTTCTTTTCTTACCTTTACAAAAAAAAGAATGTTTAAAAGAGACATTGAAGCAATTGGGTTGGTATGGACACCAGTGGATAATGGAGAGTGGTTTACATTGAGTTGTACTGGTGGCTTTCAAAGCCCATTTAATCTTAGGAAAAATCTATTGCTATTGCAGGTTTCAATTACTGGCAACAAGGGTTTCTCAACTCATGTTGACAGGGCAAATCCATTTTCAGTGCAGTTATAAAAGACAGAGACCTGGGAGTTTATGCACCAACACACATCTTGAAAGGGTGCTGAAAATGCTTTTGTTCTGTACATGGCAGGATTAAAGAATTTTTTTCCTCTCTGCCCCCTACTGCTCCTCTTACATCACAGTAATTAGGATAAATGATCTCCTATTTGACCCTCTTCAATGCCTGCGGTGCATAAACCCGGTGTATAAGATAACACAGGTGCTACACTTAATCCCCAGTTCAGCAAAGCACTTAAATGTGTATTTTGAGACCAGATTTAAAGGCATGTGTAAAAAGAAACAGTTCTTAATGGCACTGGTGAATTGGGGCCTTAACAGATTTTCATGGTCATTGCTCAAGGAAACCATGAGTTAATGTAAATCTTTGGAGAGCAGCACTTCTTCCGTGCCTCCCACCAGTAACACAGCTGTATTGCCCAGCACGCTCTGCCCCTCCACGCTTTACACTCAGGTATTGCTCCACGGGGGCTTTTGCTCGATCATACGTGAGTGTTCCTCCTCTCTCCACATTGCAGGTTTCTTCGGGAGCATCATTTGGTGGTATCTACCGAGAACCATCTTACACGGATATTGTCCAGGGTAGAAGTAATGGAACAGCCCTGGTGTCCCACGGTGTGGCAAGATGTACACAGCACTGCGGAGCCTCACGTGGAAAGAGAAAATCCCAAAACATAAATCCAGGTCAAATTCTCGGACCAAAAGTACTCTCCAGCAAACATTTTTCTTTGGGAATATATTTTGACATAGTCAACAACAGGATACCTCTTATAGTATAAGCAAATATTTTGATGAAGTCTAACACAGAACAGAATTGCCAGTATTTATTTGTAACTTACGACTTCCATATTATTTTTTCTTAACATATAGCAGAACAGCCCACTCTGAGAAATATCCATCTAGTTCAAGAAAACTCGAATGAAGAAACCTTGGCATAAGGTAGATTTTGAATCCTTGATCACTCAGTAGAAAGAAAAGGACCAGTATTTTATATATGCCACTGTGGTCTCAGGAAAAGCACTTTCACAGACAGTAGTTATCAGCACAGAAAGGCACTAAGGGAAGTAAACAGTCATCTTTGGTAAATGTGCTATGAATTTGAATGTAACATTGGCTGATGACAATACAGAAAAAAATAAGACTAAAATGAAAGCTTAACTTCAAATGTAATGGCTTTGAACTTTTTCTATAGTGTTCCAAGTGCAAATTGGTTTTTTTACCATAAATAAATATTTGGTGGATAAAGGCTGTAAGATTTGCTGGCAAAGATGCACAGCCAGAGCTATAAATATGTGGGAAAATCTAATAGTTCAAATTTACTCCAAAGGTCATCTGGAGTATAAATGTATTCTCAGAAAAAATTATGCAGAAATTTTATCATTCTCTTCTTCACATGGGCTGAGATTGCAGGAAATAAGTAAGTCCTCACAAAATATAATGACAGGAAGAGAAAAATGCCTGTGCTGTGACTGAATCCAGTTTCTATCCAGTTTCTTCTAACAAATTATTATGTGGTCAGTGACATAAATTCCAACCATTAACCACTTCCATAGGCATGAAGCCAGAAGAATAGCACTGTTAAGACCAGTTTGAGCTAACCCCTCGAATATTTTACTCCTGAAAAGGCTGCATTTCTACACAAAGGAGGTGTACATGCAGCTTGGCAAGAAGTTAATGTGAAAAGGAAAAGCTAAAACATAAAATCAGGTCACAACTGCAAATCTTCAATTTCTGAATGAAAGAGTTTCCACTGTTTCTTCATATATTTTGCATATATATTAGTAAGGAAACATATATAATCAATATGTGAATTACAACGCACAGATGTTCTTAAGACTTGTTAATGTGGGATGCAATTCCTCTATCATAAAGAGAAAATACAAAGGCATTAATTACATCTAATACTTGGGTCACAGGGGAATGTGCAACAAGTGTTGTGTTCACCAGAATAAAAGGTAAGAATAAATATATGCCAGGGAAGATATCAAAGACTTTTCCTGTTCCTTTGCTTGTAGACAGGCACAAGGTCCCAGGAGCACTCTTGCACTGGGAGTGGCCCCAGGACGGCTGTAAGAGATCCGGTTCACACTCTTGTCCATAATGAACGGGAATAAGTTACACTTCATGGGAGCACGTATATGCTAATTAGTACCATTTCTTCTGCAATTATATTTTAATTAAACAATCTTTAACAGAAAGCAGACTGATAGCAAGTCCTCCCAAAAACAAGCACACAAAACGCCTCTGCCAACAGACAGTACTACAAAACAAAACCCGAGAAAATTATTACAGTATTTCCATCTGTACATAATAAAACCATGTGTGGATACTTCCTATCACCTCTGATGTCTCAATACCACTAGCCAATAAGTTATTTGTAATATTATTGTCAGCAAAAGGCAAGTTAATTTTCCCTTCTCCTTTTGTTCCATTCTAAACATTTATCCTGGGAAGTAGAATTTCAAGTCATTTAGTTAAAATGTTCCTCCTATTAAAACCACTCAGCAACCTTCGAAAACCCACACCAAAAGAAACTTAGATAAAATTAATACTTACAAGTCTCAGATTACACACAGCACCTCCTGCCTGGCCTGCTAGCGTGTGCTAGCAAATACTAGCTCAAAGGGATGGCCACTACCCTCACCCAAAGACTGCACATACATATGGTGGAAGATGAGGTCGTATCTCTACTGATTCCTGCTTCATTATCTCAGCCCTCATCAGTACAGGGTAGGTTCAAAGTCCCCTTATTGATTTGTATTTATCACTAAAGATACCCAACCCAAATTTCAGAAAACCTGTATTGTTTAATGTTTCACTGCTCATGAGATTTCTTTTTGGCCAGACCTTCAGGAAAACTATTATTATTTAAAGCATACTGAAATAGAACCTCAACATGACCAGGTATGTTGAAACAGTAGAGCTGAAACATGCACTGTTTCCAAGATATTCAAGCTGTTCCTTAACATATTTTGAATTATAAGGTCAGTCTCTAGCCTTCTGTACTCTTAAGCACCGGCAAATAAAGGAAGCTTAAAAAAAACCCCCACATTTCCTGAATGGAATTATGCAAAAAAATGAATGTTCTGTGTATCAGGAAGGAGTATCCATTATTAAAACATGCAACTGTCAATATTAAACCAAAAGCCAGCCTTGTTTTAAAGTAATGTCTTATTTATATTTGTATTTTTCACACACTCTGGACTATTTTGCCATAACCCACTGTTAGATCCAGAACAATGTTTCCATGTCAAAACTTTGAAAATTGCACAGGTAATAGTCTCAGAGCTAGTACAGACCAAAACCACTGCCAGAAATAATAGAATATGTCACC
Organism: Aramus guarauna; assembly: GCA_013400195.1. Lineage (NCBI taxonomy): Eukaryota > Metazoa > Chordata > Aves > Gruiformes > Aramidae > Aramus > Aramus guarauna. The sequence goes on from VXBL01003342.1 coordinate 81,450, forward strand.
AATCTTTTCAGCACCAAACCATGGAAGTGTTCAAGGCCAGGTTGGATGGGGCTTTGGGCAACCTGGTCTAGTGGAGGGTGTCCCTGCCCATGGCAGGGGGGTTGGAACTAGCTGATCTTTGAGGTCCCTTCCAACCCAAACTATTCTGTGATTCTATGATACTTTGGATGTCCTGGCTTATCCATGTGCAACATACATTGCCTGAGAAAGTTAAAACTTTCTCAACTGAGAAGATAAAGAAATATTGGGCAAGATCTTTGTAAGGCAGGAATCTCATTTTCATAAAGCAGCATTATTTTTAGCCTACACCTGTGTCCTGGTTTCAGCTGGGATAGAGTTAATTTTTTTCCTAGTAGCTAATACAGTGCTGGGTTTTGGATTCAGTAATGAGAAATATGTTGATAGCACACTGATGTTTTAGTTGTTGCTAAGCAGTGCTTACACCAAGTCAAGGACTTTTCAGCTTCTTATACTGCCCCACCAGAGAGAAGGCTGGGGGTGCACAAGAAGCTGGGAGGGGGCACAGCCAGGACAGCTGATTCAAACCAGCCAAAGAGATATTCCATACCACATGATGTCATGCTCAGCATATAAAGTGGGAGGAGTTGCCTGGGGGGCAGCCATCGCTGCTCAGGGACTGGCATCAGTCAGCGGGTGGTGAGCAATTATTTTTCATTTGCATCACTCGTTTTTCTTGGGTTTTGTTTTTTTCTTTTTTTGTTAGTTTCCTTTTCATTACAATTTAGTATTAGTATTAATATTAGTATTAGTATTTTATTATAATTGTTAAACTGTTCTTAACCCACAAGTTTTCTCACTTTTACCCCTCCTATTCATGCCCTCATCCCACCGCAGGGCGGTGAGAGTGAGTGAGCAGTTGGGTGGTGCTTAGTTGCTGGCTGGGGTTAAATCACAACAACCTGCTTCAAAAAATGAATAGCATATGTTTATATCTGTATGTATCTGCTTTGTGGACTTCAAATAACTTTTCCACTCCAACCAGCAACTTTTCCTTGAAATTTTATGTTGTATCGCTGATGTTTTTAAGTTTATATGGGGGTGCAAGGTTTTTCATACAAACTGAGCATTATTTATCAACTGTTTATTGAATTAAAAGATCTTAATGGTTCTTTTCCCCTTTTTTATCCCCACTATTACACTCTTTTCACGATTGTGTCCACAGAATTAAAACAAATAATTGAAGAGAGTAGTAGAAGGATGCTGAAACTGGTCTCTGGGACCATGAGGCAGAGAGAAAAGTGAGACTCTGGCAGGGGATTTTCCTTCTGGCGAGATACTGTAGTTTGGAGCAGCAATGCTGTGATCCAGAACCAGCACTGGGGACTCACACTCGTGCTGAAGGCAGGAACAGAGCTGGAGCTTTAAGTCTCTTTTCTATTCCTCACATTTTGGAGATCTTCAATCTGTCTACTTCTTCAATCTCTCCAAAGACCAAAACAAAGTTTACATCAAAAGTTAATAATAATAATAATAATAATAATAATAATAATAATAATAATAATAATAATAATAATAATAATAAAATTATTATTATTATTATTATTATTATGCAGTGGTAATGCATTTTTAGAAAGAAGCAAAAGCTAAGCAATAAAGTGATGTAAACAAAATAGCATTATTGCTGTTTATTTTTTTATTATGCCAGAGGTACTGTGGGTGATTTTCTGTCCTTTGGGTGTGGATCCATGATATTTCACAAAGACTTATATTTGCCTACTTTTTCATCTATGTCACAAGAGTAATGTTGCTGAGTTGGTAATGGACTTATCAGGAAAGCAAAATAATTTCCTTTTTTTTTTTTCTAATTAAAATTTATGTATTTTTAAAACATTAATTTTAAAACATTTTACGTTTGAAAGCAATACATATTTTGATACATAAACTCACTTTCTCTATTGTCAGAAACATGATTGGGGTTTTGTTAATAAAGAGCTTTTCACATAAAAGACTTTTCTGTCACAGAAAAACACAGTCCCAGAGATTAATTACTACTAATTAAAGTACTGGTATCAGTGGGATAGGACATGGGGTATACATGTAACTGATGTAACCTAAGAGATGAAACTACAGTTTCACAGCCAAAATAAAACTGTGCTAAAGTTAGTCTGTATTTAGAAATACCATCAATGATACCATAAATGGTATCCACATATTGCTAGATCGTTGATGAATTAAAACATCTATAAAATTTAAAAAATGCAGCAGTTCTATATTTGTTTTCTATTCTGTGTAGAAGTACCAAACTTCACAGATGCAGAATGACAGTAAGCCTCTGAAGAAAAAAAACTACATTTGTATTCTGAGAACTAGAAGGCACTCAACATGAGTTTTGCAATTTATTGCCATCATGGGAAGCATAAATTTCAGGAAAGCATGTGAGCTTCTCAAACTATATTCCCAGCATCAACCTATTTACAGAAAGAATTTCAATGAGAATTATAATTGCATGTGGGGCTGACGAAAAGCATCTTTTCCCACATCAGTGCTGCTAGAAACTGTCACTCAAAGCATATTTAAGTATTTTTTTACCTTAATGACAAGATTCAGGGATGCATGCTACGCTGTTTCCTAAAAGAAAAAGAGGAAGAAAGAACTGAATTCTATATATTTTTATCATCACATCATCAGAATTTTGTAGCTTACCTCAGTGTATTAATTCCTCTACAAAATTCAGCACAGCTCAGCCAATTAAAAATATTAGTTAAAAAACGCATTTGTTGCCAGTTTGCCTCTGGAAAGTTCTAGTTTTCAAGCAGCCAGATCACCATAACCATTGCTACAACTGGTTTCCCAAAGAGACCATATATGTGCCTGAAGTTCTGCTTCTACACATCCCTCCAAAAAAAGCTATGGAATATTTGGGGTGGTTTATGCAGGTACTGTATTTCTCGGGTGCGCAGTAGACACAAGGATGTTCCCTAGTACTGCCCTAAAATGCCATTAACGAACTTAAATTAGATGAATGATGCCCTCTACTTCCTGGAACATAGGATGCAAAGAATGCTTAGGTCACACTTTCCAGCACTGCAACATTTACTCCATCATGAGGTCAGAAACTTTTGTTCCCTTTAGCTCTTCAGTAAAGTCATACCCATTTGAAAATGTTCCAGATGCGTATTTTAGATAGAGGAGGAGCTCTGCTTGGGATTTCTTCCCCCCAAAATAATATCTGACAGGACTGACACCTTCAGCTGCCTCCAAAGTGCTTCCCGAGTGTAACCGCAGCCGTGCAACCTCTCAGCGATGTGCAAATTTCATAGGAAACTGAAGAGAAAAGCAACTTAATTTTGGAGAAGGCTTAAAGGAGAATTCACTACACAGATAACGTCTAGCTTCTGTCATCCACTCCATGCAGGACAGAGATGCAGACAGGGCAATTTTCAAAGTATTTTGAGATTGCGTGTGCATTGCCATCTCTGGGCAAAAATCCAAAGAAGGCCAATGTGAAATACCAGCCACAACATGTGTTTCTGAGACTGGCAAAGAAATGTTCAAACTGTTGGCACCACAGCATGGCTGGGAAACAGCTGGTCCTGCCACGTACCTTGAGCCACGCACTTTCACACTGGTACCTGGTGTGTACCAGAGCTCCAGTCCTGCCACACAGGAAAAGTTATTGTCTCTGATGCTGTCCCAACCCTAAACACTACTGAAAGACTAACTCTTGCTCCAAATACCATTGGAATGTGATACCCACAAAGAAAGTAGTTGGGCCGAATGTTCACTAAAGCTGTGACTTTATAATTAAAGCTGCTAGAACAGGGTGTCACCCAAAAAGGGCAATTCCCTCTCCCTGCAACTCCTTTAAGTGTGCCCACCGCCTTCCTCCCATCAGCGCAACCAGCAGCCCCCATGCAGATCAGCTCATATTGATTATGATCCACACATTAAGTTATTCAGTACAGAGTTATACCAAAATATGGCTATCTGTTAAAATTTATCTTTGGAAATATTTGGTCCTGAAGTTCTTCAAGATGAGCTGCTGCACTTGCGATCCACATTCCTTCTAGCCTAGGCTAACATGCGGTTGTAAACAAATCACTGTATAAAAATCAAACAAGGCAATCAGTTTAGAAGAGAGTAAAGTCATAAGGCAGTCCCAAATCCATGCAAACTCTGCAAAAATTACTACTTAATTTTGGTGAACAAAGGTGTTTTTAAGTGGGATGGTAAATCCCACCTTTCTGGGATGAACATCTGGCTCAAGCAATCTCAAGTACAGCCTGTTCCACACCCTCAAAAAAGCACACAGATCTTGATAATAACCTGTGTAGGCCTATGTATTGCAAAGCACTTCAGAAAACCAGCAGTTTAAGAATAAGGCAGTCCCAGACCTGCCAGAGGAGGTGGAATCCCCTTGCTCTCATGCAGGGAGGGCACACATCAGGCAAGGAAGCCTTCCGCACAGAATCTCTCCACCAGCCTGGGAAATTCAGAGTCTGTCTGGGCAGCCCTGGGAATTAAAGTCTATACTGGGTGATTTGTCTGCAAAGAGTCTGCTAGTATTTAAGGAGAATGAACACAGAGGCATGATAGAGGGCATTTGAAGATTTTTTCTTATAAAAGCTTCTTCCCCCCCNAGGAGCTTATGCTGGGTTTGTGGCCTTTTTTGGCATTTTTGCCTGGAATGACTTGCATCACAGCCACGTAAATAAAATCAGACATTTCAGTCCTGCTGCTATACTAGAACACAGGAGTCTTCAAACTGAGATCCAGTTCTTAGAAAACACCTTGGAAGTGATGCTTTGGAAGCCTGCTGACAGATCACTTTCTCCTTGTTACATCCTGCCCCAGCAGTGATGTTCAGTTAAAGGAAAAGCGGTAGCATCTAAAACACAGCTAGTAACTTCAGACATAGTGCTTTAAAGTAACTGCACAACAGTTGTGAACAATTATTTCTTTTGGCCAAGAATCAAAAAAGCACCATTAAAAGGGTTCACTTGCAATTACAATGATTTTGTTGGCAGGTATTAATGAATGTGTTTAATATTTTAGCAGTGATATTAGATTTCTGATTAGATTAGATGACTAACACCATTTAACGAATCAATCACTTTAATGCCTGACTCATTAAGATATAGAGACAACCATCTTCTAAAATAATTTTAAAATCTATTTTTCTCAGGCAAGGATCTCTAAAAACCAAAAGCAGTATTGGATAACCGGCTTAGGATGTACTACAATGCAGATGTGCTCCAAATGATGCATGCTTACAGAATGCAGTAAGATCAGTAAGATCTCACACAGATGACAGCAGGCCAAGTTGAGGGATTTACAGTAGAGACTTACCTGGATCACTCAATTGCTTAGTGTAACTACCACTACTACATCATTCTGGCTGCTTTTCAGCAGCGACCATTTCTGAAACAGGCTTAAAATCAAACACTGCTATTAAAAGTATCTTCCCTTAAATTAAATGAGTGTACTTGAGCTATCAATTTGATATTTTTTTTCTGTCCTGGAAAGCAAAAGACATATAGGGTCTCAACATGGACTTTCACTTTCCCCTTGTTTATGTAACTTGGATGCCTCGCTTTTGGGAAGGAGAGAGCTCAAGCACAGCTGATGCTTTAGCACAGGACTTTTTTGCAAGACCAAGACAGGACATGCTCCAGCCCACTCAACCAGCAGAACCCCTGAAGCTGGCTGTTAGTAACCACAGTGTAAACCCTTTGATCCCAAGTGGTAGCGGGCTGACAGCCACCACAGAGATTACAAATGTGTTGAGTATAAATACACTCTCTAGCCTGCTTGCCTCTTAGTAGACACATCCTTCTGGAGAAGGCAGCACCGTGGATTTTTTACCAAATTGGTTTCACAGAGGTAATGCCACTCATAGCAGACCTTGTAGGGAACACCTGCACAGTTGGACATGGAGTGAAATACGTAATTCATTCTTTTTAAAAGAACAGGGGCTGCTGAGCTGCTTTGTTGCTGCAGAAGTGATACTTCTGCTTTTTAAGTCACAGCATTAACACCTGGCATTAATACATCTCAATCCTAAAAGCATTGGAAAAATCTCACCCTAATTCCACTTCAGAAAAAACTGAATAGTTTTTCACTGGAGGCAGGGTTTGTCCAAACAGCATCTTCAAAAGGCCAAATGGGGATGATGCAAGAGTGTTGAAAACAAGAGTGTTGAAAAATCCTGGATTCAACAAAGATGATTGTCCAGCCCATAATCTCTGCAAATGTACCACACACCAATGAATAATATTTCTCAGGCATATAATTCAAAAGCAAGTTTTAAAAGGACCATCTAGCTAAATATTCAACAGTTATTATCCAAACCTCTGGCTGACTAATAAACCACTGTTCTTCCTGCTAGTATCTGAGAATGTCAAGATTACACAAGACTCACTAATGTTCTTACAAATGGTATTTAAATATTAATTAACACTAGGAAACACTCAGGTGAGAGACTTGTCTTCAACTCTTTTTTCCTTTGCCGGACCAAATGTGATATTTAGGGGTCTGTACCATTCTTTTCTGACTGCTGTTCCAGAAAGGCACCTTGAAGCGACATGGAAGTACTTTGCTATGTCTGGAGCCATGAGCTTTGTTTCCACCTCATGCAAAATGAGCAGTAACTATATATCTGGCACACATATCCTGAGACTTAACGCTGGTCTGCTTCACACAACTAAATAATTAACCTTGTGAATAAGCAAAGGATTTGCCACTGACCTGCTTCCTGAAGAGCCTGCATGAGGCTGCCAACAGTCTGTTCCACCAGCATCAGAACAAACCTCTCACACCACTTTTGTCCTTCCCGTCATATTTTTCAGTGCCATGAAGCTCCAGCAAGTGTCTTGAAAGCCACTCAGCTGTGGAAAAACAGGGTGGGAAAACTCAGGGCTGCTTGATGGCCCAAAACCCCCAGTGCCCCCAGCATTTTTGCCTGAAGACACTGAAAGACACTGAACATCTCAGGTTTCTTCCCTGAGAGCCTGTTGAGGGCACCGCAGGAGTTGCAAGTAGCCTCTGCGCATCGGGGTCAACCTGCATGGGACGGCAGTGAGTGAGGAGACGAGGTAACTTCAGGGACGCCTTGTGCCTTACGCAGCCACTCCAGCCCAGCTCTCGGTGTGGGCAGCGCCTGAGCGTGAGCTGTGCCCTCCCCTCCTTCCAGCTCTCCTAGCACCAATACACAGCCAGCATTACTCCGTGTGGGTACTTCTGCCCTGATAAAGCTGTCCTAGCAGAGACAGGGACTGCGTCATCAAAGCAGGTTTGCTGACTTGGTTTTACGGGTGCACGTACAGCAACAGGCCTGCTCTTCCACAGGAATAACCATTGCCTTCGTGGTTTTTGCCAGCTCCTCCTTCTCCTTTTCTGCCCTTGCCATGCCCCTATCCCAGCGGTGACATTCCCAGCCCAGCTGTATGCTGAAGATGGCACAGTGAGCTGAAGCAGTCCTCCATAGGTCAGACTGCCTCGTGATCCCCTTCTGCTGGTGTAATTTTCTATACATTCAGGGTGCCATTGCTTGAGCATTGACATCCAGTGCCTTTTAGGATGCTCCAAGGCACCTGCATGGCTTTGCCAATATAACAGAGGATTTACAGATGCCCGGTGCTTTTCTGGAGGAGCAAATGGGATTGAGGTTGATATTTTGAGGGCCATAAAATGGCCCTGGACACTTATGTTTAGGCATCTGAATGCCACCCCTATTTCCATTAGCAGTAAAGGTTGCTCAAGCACTTAGCACACATGTAGATACCTATTTACAGACACCTAAATGCAGTTGTCTTCATCTGGAGCTGAATCCTGCTCTTCAATCTCTGCAGAGTAGACCCGACCAACAGCTGCAAAGCCATTGCTATTTTAAATGCAGGAATTTTTTTTTTTCCTTTAACAGCATACAATTACTGTTCTTATCTGTGGGAGTTCTTATCAGGGTTCAATTGCACTAGACACTCAAAGAGAAATAAGCAAATCTGACCTCAACTTTTCAAAATGCAAGGAAAATAAAGGTTCAGAATTAAAAGTGTTCATGACAAAATAAGCTCAAAAGTTTAGATAAACTAATTTACATGAGTACACCCAGGTTTTAGATGACAGACTGACTAGCCATTACAGGTGATGTAGGCTGTCCGGTGAAGACAATTAAAGCACATTGGAATTTGTACTGAAAGAGTAGATAAGTGTTTTATAAACAGACTCCATATGGCACTCCCAAAATTCAAGCAGCTCTTACTGCTAAATTGAAACTGAACAAAATAATATCAAACTCGAACCATGGTATGTAACATTACCTCCATGCAAAAAAAAAGCCCCAAACCTTCTTCTATAGAAAAAAGGAAAAATTACCTATAACTGGGCTGCCAATGTAGCACTCTATATTTCCCCAGGATTCAGTCTTACACATGGAATAAAATGGTAATGCTCTTTTTTTCAACTTCAGCAGTTACTGAAATAACAAAGGTGGGATTATTAGCAAGACAGCTTTCAGCTCGATCCTGACCTTAAAATATAAAATATCTCAGCTTGTCAAAATCAGATTGCACCCCTGAAAGATATGAGACTTGCATAAATGGAAAAACGCCTTGGGAAAAGACATTTAATGCTAGGATTAATTTATTAACTACCAGCACTACTCTATTAGCTGCTGAGATATATTGATCCTGAAGTTCTGTTTTCAAAAGGAAACACACCCACCCTGACCCCATTCAAAATGTCTCGCAAAATTGCATCAGTCAAACCAACGTATCTGTTCAAGAGCTGTTCACAATCCTTAAAATAAAGGTCCAGGCAGTGCAGGCAGTTAACTTCCACATCGTGCTCCCCGGCAGGTAAGCTCATACCCCCCACGCTGATGGACTAGTGCCACCAGACAGCTCGGTTCCTAGCCACAACCCATTTCTTATTGCATCTGAGACCTCCAGTGAGTCCAAGACCCAAAACTAACCCGGTGTGTCTTATCAACAGGGCACAGGGAAAAAAAAATAAAGGAGCTAATCAAATTACAATATGGTGAGGTATAATGAAAAAATATATAATGCAGATGGGATTTAATAGGAAAAAGAATATACATATCATTAGGCAAAGATGAAGACTTTAGGAAACTGAAGGAACATTGAGAGAAGTTTTTAGTCCTGGAATGAAAGGTTGGCTTGGTGACTTGCTTGCTAAAGAGTCTTTCTCATGAAACTGTAAGTACTAAAGAAGATAAACTCTCTTCCCTTGATCAGTGGATCTGAAAATTCACCATCAGGGATTTTAGTGCAACAGATGGCACATCTGTCCCTGAATTTGTTATTCTCCTGCCCTGTAAGAACACCATGACAGTTTTGCAGCTACATACTGTACATTTGAAATGTAATTTGGAAGAACTTTGCAATTACAAGATTATCTCCACTTCTCACTTTGAGCGTGAGGATAATTTCACAGGAACTCACATTTCTTCAAATTAAGATTCCTCAGGGTCACACAATAAAATGATCCTTCTAAGTTAACTAGCCAGCTATTTTGAAATATAAGAGAAAAAAGTTCAGCTGGGGATAAATTAATGGTTAACAACGGCCATGCGGACGCACCTATATAATCAAACTTCTCTCCTCTGTTTTCCCACATCGCTTTGCATCTGAACCGCGTGCGTTCCGAACACCAGTTGCCTGGATGTTACCTCTTTGCTGAAAGGCTGGCGGGCAGCCACGGGGCCCCATGTGTGACTACGTACTCCTGGAACCGCACACCCGGCGCTCCAGCAATATTACAGCAGTCATGTCTCGTGCATTTGTACGGAGCCACGCAGAGGTCACGGACTTTGCAATCTGGGAAGAGGAGACCGCTTAGTCCTGCCTCAGCAAGAGCCGTGATGATGTGAAGATACACAGACATATATCAAAGCGATGCTGAGAGGGGTCACTCTGGGAACACCGCTCCAAGCTGCAGCAAACGAAGGGGCTCTGGCACAATGATTTAAAAACAAACCTCTGGAAAGAAGCAGAATCCTGGCTGTGCTCCAAGTACCTTTCCCAAGTACCTCCCAGCGCCAGATGGACTTTTTCCAGCAAAGCCACCGATTATGTGTAACGCAGACAAAAGGCACAGAGGAGTCCGTGGTGCTTAGCCAGGGCTCTAGCGAGAGCAAGCTTCCTTTCCTCATACCGGAGTCCAAACCAGGACCCGGAGAACAGAAAGCTCTTTCACCCCTGCATGCACGCACGCAGAGTGGAAGCGTCTAGCCAGTCCTAAGCGAGTCACTGTGGGACTGCAGTGGTTTCAAATAAAAATAGTGTGATGGAGGTATGTTTATGGAAACATCAAATACAGAAAAGAAAGGCAATGTAAAACATACTTTGCTTTTTATAAGGCATATTTAGCATTTTATAAGGTATGCTTTCCCAAGCGAGGAATGGAAAATTGCAAAGACATTGAAAGCACTCAGCCAGGCTCAATGTTATTAAACCTCGGTCGAGTATAGTCACCCCAAAGCACTGCTCACTGCATAGTGCATTCTGCGTGCAAGTAGGAGAAAAAGATCTCAAGACAAGAACGATGCTCTCTGTTGGCCTGAAAATCACAGGCTTTATCAGTATTGCAGATGTAACCAGTTTTTCTGTTCCCATCTGCAGCAACCCTGGCAGATCGTGCTCATGAGTAGCATCATCGAATCATTTGCTGCTTTGTCTCCTGCCTTTCTGAATAGGCCCATTACTGCTTCTTGGTGGCTTACGTCAGACCTACATCTTCCACGCGGGAGGTGGGTGTGCAAAAGTGCAAAGGTACACATGCCTGTTTCCTGCAATCTCCTATCTCCCAGCCTGTGCCTAAAATATTAGCCCAGCCAGGCTAACTATTCCACAGCTTTAGCCTGATTACTCTAAGAAGTTCTCAATTTTTCACCCTGAATCTTCTTTACTGCAGTTTTAGCCACACTACCTCTTATGTGAATCTTTCTCCATCGCTGGAAAGCTGCAACAGCCTTTTATAAAGTATTTGAGCACTACCATCACGTTTCTCCTGCAATCATCTCTGGGATTAAACTATTAGCAGGCGACGACTCTGCAGCAATGCTCTGAAATTTTCTGTTTCTCACGCAGAAGTGAGGCCGTCTCTACGAGGCATTTTAAAGAAAATTGCACTGCAAGTATTAGGAGAGGGCAACACCAGATGCTTGTCTGGAACTCTAAATGCTTCTTCTGGGAGAACATCGGTGGTGTTCTTCTGCAGAGGCATGTGCACAAAAGGAGACAGCATAATTATTGCAAAACAGCCACTATTCAGCAATGCAAACAATGCATAAATTTCCAAATTCAGAATTCAAGCTGAAAGATCCTGCTCTGCAGCAACTAAAAATGCAAAATGACATTAGGAAAACCATAATAATATTATTATAATATAATAAAAAAATAATCACAGAATCACATAATTTCTTTACTTCTCCTTTGAGAATCTGAATACAGCAGAGGCCACTATTTTCCATTTTTTAAAAGCACTTGATTTTAAAAATAGTCTGATCAATAGATGTATGTAATAACATACAATTCTAAAGTGTCTATCCCTTCAGTTTCTTGGCATGCTTTAGATAATATGCACAAGTTGAAGAATAACATGTTGTGCTCCCCATCCCCAAAATCGTAGCTTTTGTGGATTCCTAAATGTGAGCTACTATTTTG
>VXBL01003342.1:95995-144404 GCA_013400195.1 Aramus guarauna
AGGGAGGGTGTCGTTCCCCGGCGCTCCCAGCTGGGTCCTCTCTGTGAGCCCCATCGCCTGTGGCGTTCAGCGGAATTCAGGTTCTGCGCCCGGTGTTAAGCTTCTGGGTGAGGGCTGGGAGCGGGGAGCCGAGGCCTTACTTAGCCCAGGGTGGGCTTGAGAGATGCGTGGCTGGCGAAGGCCTGGGCTTTGTCGTCCCAGTGCGCTGGGGCAGGGCTCTGTGTCTGAGGGGTTACAGCCCTGCGCGTGCAGGCTGGATTCTGCCCAGGGTGATGCATTTTGAAGCCCAAACGTGATACGTAAGATGTATAAAAGTTAAAATTGCTGCTCGTAATCGCAGTGGTTTGACCAGGGGGCTGAGGGATTTCGGTTTCCTCTGAGAGGTGTTCAGGTATTGTCTGTTCCGCTTAGCGTTTGCGTGCTCTAAGGTCATAGTAGTGGCCGTGAGCTATTGCTTTGCTGTTAACGTGCACATCTCAAATGCACTGAATACTCTCGTAGAAGGTTTTTAATCAGTAACCATTGCTGATACAGCGATAGTGTTACAGGATACATCTTGGATTAAAAGCAACTGTGTGCTGTGAATTTTTTATAAGATATTTCTGATAAAGAGGAGACCTCTTCCTATAAAAAAATAACAGTTTTATCTTTGGAAAATCAGGGACGCCGTAGGAAATATGAAAGAGGTATTGCCATTAGCAAAATTGCTGATGCGCTTAATGTGGGGAGAAGGCTGTGCTAGCTAGCAAGCTGCTTCTAGGTTTGTTTTGTTTATTACAACAAAGTAGGTCCCGGTCCTTCATGGCTGACAAGCATATTTAACTTTACCTGCCGCAAGTACGTAATTCAGCTTCTCGTAGTATGTGCTCTTAAACTTGTTTAGGCTGTGCTGTTAAAGATTGAGTTGCTTCTGCCTGTAAACTTATTCTTCCTTTCTGAGCATTTTGCCTAATGGGCTTGGTCTCCTTCCATTCAGAACAGAGGATATCTGTATGTCCTGAACCACTCCCCACACTTCATAATTTTAGAATTATGAAGCCTGTTAGCTTAATTCTGGGATTATTTTTTTTCTAGCAGTCTGTATCTGTTGATACCCATTAAGTACGATGCAAGTCGCAAATGATGATTAATGATATTTCACATGGCAGAAGGTAAATCAAATAGATGTTACTGTAAAAGCTTTTCCTTTTTAAACTTTAATGGCTGTTTCTGTCTTCCACTGAACTTCCAAGTCAACCTTTCTTCATTTGGGTCCATTAGATACCAGTAATGTGATGTAGAAGGTATACTGTTAGTAATTTCTTAGGGAGATTAGGTGTATGTAGTTTTTAAAATAGTCTGAAGTAGTGTTTTTCACAGAACAGAGAGTTTCTCATGGTTCCTTATCAAACAGAAAAATTGTGTCTGATTTACTGTTGAACTTTGTAAGTGTAACTCAAAAGTGATTTCATTTTTATTTCCCTTATTCTAGCTTTTCTACGGAAAGTTTACAGCATTCTTTCCATTCAAGTTCTTTTGACCACAGTCACATCTGCAATTTTTCTGTACTCTACTGGAGTGCAGGCATTTGTTCATGAAAGGTAAATACTAAAATGAATTGGAGGTGTTTATCGTGTGTTAAGTATAGTTTATGTAGTTTGATGCTCTGGAACACCTCAGTATTCCTAATAATTTTGATACCCTGTGTTTTGATTCTGTAATAGAAATTTTGTAACCTGATAGAAAATGACTTTTCTTCTCTGACATTGTTGTGATTTAACCAGGCTGGTAGCTAAAACAACCACACAGCTGTTTGCTCACTTCCCCTCCCCTCAGTGGGATGGGGGAGAGAATCAAAAAGAAAAAGATAAAACTCATGGATTGAGATAAAGACAGTTTAATAGGACAGAAAATGAAGATGATCATGATAATAATAATAGAACATTCGAAACAAATGATGCACAGCACAATTGCTCACCACCTGAAACCATTGCTCAGCTAGTTCCTGAGCCGCACTGCCTCCCAGCCAACTCCCCCAGTTATATACAGAGCATGACGTCATAGGGTATGGAATATCCCTTTCACCAGTTTGGGTCAGCTGTCCTGGCTGTGTCCCCTCCCAGCTTCTTGGGTGCCCTGCACCTTCTCATTGGCAGGCCGATATAAGAAGCTGAAAGGTCCTTGACTGCTTGGCAACCACTAAAATATTAGCCTGTCATCCTCATCCTAAATCTAAACCACAGCACTACACCAGCTGCTAGGAAGAAAATTTAACTCAGTCCCAGCCAGAACCAGGACAGACATTTTTCTTCTTGGTTTATTATCAAAATTTATTTTTATTATTATCATTGAAGTTATTTTAATCACTATTAATAGTGCTTATTTTAATATTTATGCTATGAAAACCTATACATCAGTGGCAAAACATCTCAATTATTGACATTTCTTGTTTTATGAGCTAAGTATCTGTTTTTAGAATCTGGAATGCTGTTACAAAAAACTAAATCATGTCTTACTCCTCTCCCTCCCTTCTTCCCTATCTTTTTGTTTGGTTTTGGTTTGGTTTTGTTGTTTTTTGTTTGTTTTTTTTTTTCCCCCTGAAAGATAGTCTGCTAAAGTTCCTGTGGGCTTGCTGCTTCTTGTCTCTCAAAAACCAAACTGTGGTGAATGGACAGGGGAAAAAACCAACTGGGGAAAGGAGGAGAGCACTAAGTCCAGTTTCGGTTTTCTCCCAAGTGTACTTGCAGACTTGGCTTTTGCTTTCACTTCAAAGCCCAAATAAAAAAGGAGCATCAAACACTCTGTGAAAGTTTGTATAAGCAGAGGTTGTAAAACTACAGTTTTCTACTTAAATCTGATAATTTAAAATTGTCCTGCTCACTTAGAACTGTTGTGATTTTGTGTTTCATCTTGGTCCAGTTTTTGCTAGGAAGGCTGCTTCAATGATGTCATTATAGGAATACTTACTGGTCAGTAATGATTTTCTTTGGTGCAGTTAGTGCCCATGTTTGTTGCATTCAGGTGCTTATAAAAAAAAGAATTCCCTGAATGTGAAGTTCTTAATAGGCAAAATATTGCATATACTTTAATAATGTTACTTTAGTACAGATGGATTTTCCTCTTTATACAGATTCATCTCCAGATGATGGATTCCTGGGCAATCTTTAGCTTCAGTATGAAAAAATTGTTGTTACAATTAACTATTTTTATCTGATTATCTGTGGTGGCATGTTTTAGAGCAGTTCTGTAAAACTTGCTTTACATTTACTTTGGATATATGGAGCAGCATCTTTATCTAGGTGATCACTTAAAAACTTGGTTTTATATAAACTGCTTTTTAGTCTTCCAGATACTTTAATTTTGATGACCTTTTTGTATGAAACTTTACAGGCCTGCCTTGCTTTTGATATCTGGGTTTGGATCTTTGGCTATAATCGTGGCACTGACCCTCTACAGACACCAGCATCCTGTGAATTTATACCTGCTTTTTGGATTTGTAAGTATTTATATAAATTCAATTTTAGTAGTCCCTAGAGTATCTTTCATTGTGATGAACTTCTTGAAGCAAACTAGTGGTGGCTAATTTGTTTTTCTTGTATTCCTTGAAAGATACCCTGTATACTTAAAAAGTTCTGAGTTACTTTTTTGGAGGTTCTATCCACAGGTTGTTCCTACGTAGCCTCTACTTCACGTTTCTTCCAGCATCTTTTTAGGAAGAGTGTTAGAACTTGGAATCAGGTTGAGCAAGCTTTTTTTTCCTGTGTGTGTGTATAAATGTATCTATCTGTCTGCTCTCATTGTTCTGTTGATGTCCGGGATTTTTCTATGAAACTGCTCAGTAGGAAAGGAGGCATTTCTGTTACCTTATTTGTTTAATGGACGACCTCCAGCAGAGACCCAAATGCAACTAGCCGTATCTGTTTATTTCGTTACTTGTTTTCTTTTTGATGATGAATTCTGAGCATTTTTCCAACAGAGGTAGGTCAATCAGAGCTGTCCTCAAATTTCAATCTCCTGCCTGATGTTGCATATTGGTAGATATGGGCTAAATGATGCTCTTGGACATTTTGGATAATGTAGCAAAAGAGTCTCCTGAAAAAAAGTCACAGTAACACCGTTGGAGTTTGATGCTTTACGAGTTGCCTAAATTGTATTTGCGATACAACAGAAAGAGAGCTTTGCTATGTAAGTAAATAGACTGTTTAAATTGTAATACAGTTACCTGCTTCCTGACTTTGGAACTCTTGCAGCAGAGTAAAATGTTTAAAAACGTTCAACAAGTGCAGCTGGAACAAAGAGTGATGTAATAGTTTGGCCCAATGTGTGGGAATTTGTGATATGACAGTTTAAATATTATGTTGCTTAGGAATAGAAGGATTCAAATCTGTGCGTGATAAATTGGTTTAAACACATCATGGGTTAAATGTTATTTCTGACCTCTTGGTTCATGCCATAGATACTTTTATCCTCTTTTATTGTAATGAAACTTAATTTGAAATTACCTTTTAGAAAAACTCAGTGCCCGTACTAGCCTTCAGCCCAGATGTCAATAATACGTTTGATTTTATGTTGACTGTTTCAAAACAAGGACAAATGGGAAAAGGAAATTGATGCAGACACTTAGGTGTCTAATGAGATTTTAAGAGTGTTGGATGAAAGTATTTCAAATATTGAAAAGCATGCAAAAATCTGAAAACAATTCATTTCTTATAGCAGCTCTATAAGCTCTATTTCTATATAGAGAAATTTTATAGCCCCTTGAATGGTTGCTAAGAAGTGTGATAAGAATGCTCTGTGCTTTTGAGTAGAAAACCTAAACCTTTTTTCTATAGGGGCTGTGTCTCATTCATTTTCAGTTTATATTGTATTATTTTTATGTAACATAACAACTTCCAGCACAGTAAGACAGTATGATTTCTTGTTAAAACTAAACATGTTTTCATATGCAAAGATGGAACGGGAGAGCTAATGTATTGCATGCTCGGATCATTACTTCTCATTGCATGTGATGTCTCCGTGTGTTTTGTGAGGTTTTTTTAATCCTTGTAATTTTTTGTTTTTACTTTTTGTAGACCGTACTGGAAGCACTGACAGTTGCCATTACAGGTAAATGGTAGCCATCCTATTGTCTGATTCCTTAAAGAAATTGGAAAAGGAATCCGATATGTTGTACTAATTGCCATCTGAGATTCCTAGACGTGATTAAAGTGATAATAAATCCTATGTTTGAAAATTTTAATGACAGTGATATGAGTTTAGCAAAAAACCCCAGGGAATCAAGGGAGGAAACTGGGTGCTGATCCAGAAGTGAAACTGTATAAACCTGAAGTGAAAAATGTTGTGCCATCCATTCTTTCGGTACAGCTAGCAATGTTCTTTCCTATAAGGCAGCTCTCAGCAGAGCTGCCAGTGAAATAACCTCATCTTCCCCTGCTATTTCCTCCGAGGGAATTACTTGGAGTTTGGAGAGTTCTGTACTTTGTTGTCAGGGTTGAGATGGGGTGGTGTGCGGAGAAGGTACGGCATCACCTTGCACTGTAGCCACTGTAGCTTCCAGCAATCGTTATGGTTTATGTGCAAAGGCAAGTTCAGGCACAATTTACTTTTTTTTGTTCACAATTAAGATTATTTTTTTTCCTGTCTGTGAAAGTTTAAACTTTTGTTTCCTCAACAGATACTTTAGCAATCTGTAGTGTAGTGTTCTTTAAATGACATTTTACTTCTTCTGTTTATAGTGAGTTTCTATGATGTGTCCATCGTCTTGCAAGCCTTTATTCTTACTACTGCTGTATTTCTTGGACTGACTGCATATACCTTGCAGTCAAAGAGAGACTTCAGCAAATTTGGAGCAGGGTATGTTGTCATATTGATGATTTTTTTTTTTTAAGCTAGTTTTCTCTTTTTTAAAGCAAGCTTTGCAGATATGATAATGAATACAGGTCAATAGAACTTGCTTCAAGGGAATGGTGAGGGTGTTATTTATCTTAAATTATTAATTTTATGCAGTTCTGTTTTCTTGGTAAGAAATTCTTTTCTGTGATTATGATTCTTAAAAGCATAGTATTACACTAAAGCACTAGTTTATCTGGATTTTTCACTCAGAGGAAAGCTGCTTCAGATATTTTTTAAAAAGTAAATTTAGGACAACTTTTGACAGCTTTATAAAACCAAGTTTTATTGCTGATACCAATGAACAGTTGGCATCTAAGAATTGGGGACATTTACTTACCAAATATATTGTAAAGAAGTTTTATAGAAAGGGAAGAGATTTTAAGTAAAATTTGAAAGAAAATATGTGGTTGCTCACAGTTTAAATTTTTTTTCAGCCTCTTCGCTTGTTTGTGGATTTTAATCTTCTCGGGTTTCTTGAGGGTAAGATACCTTGTGTTTATGGTTAAAAAATATTCTTTAACTTAAATCTCTTACTAACTTCTAGTATAACAACAAGGGTTTGGGCAGTTCATTATAGCTTAATGAAAGAAATTTCCTAGCCAGATCCATTACTGTTGTCGATTGTGCTGCTGATTTTTTGACCGTTCATTTCCACTTCAATTTTTTGTTGGATGCTGTTCTTGCTAGTGTAAAAGTGGTATTTGTGTCACTTGACGAAATTTGTCAGTCGAGATCCATGACTTGACTGAGAGAATGGGAAGGAGATTTGGGGTTTAACTGCATTTTGTTTTTCTGATCTTTCTGCTGTTAATATTCTGGAGACCAGAGCTTCCTCTCTCTTAAGTGGAGGCACTTTTACTCAGTTCAAGAGATTGTGCGACTGGGGACTATATGAAATAAGAACATTGAAATATCATAATACTGTATTTGTATGTATATAATAGCAAAAAGACAGTGCCTATCCTTGTTTGAAGTGTGGCATATCACTATGCAGGGATTTTAATATTAAAAAGAAAATTAAATTTACCAATATTTTTTTTCATGTTTCATTTGCCTCCAGCTGTTTTTCTATAGTGAGACAGTAGAGTTGGTGTTTGCTGCTGCCGGAGCTCTTCTGTTCTGTGGATTTATTATTTATGACACTCATTTGCTGATGCACAAACTATCCCCTGAAGAGTACATACTGGCTGCAATCAATCTCTATTTGGACATCATCAATCTGTTCTTACACCTGCTGCGTTTACTGGAAGCATTTAATAAAAAATAGTCAAAAGCGGTGTGGTTTGACTATAGCATGTATGAAGTTAAGTACCTAAGTAGCATTTGGATGATCTACAAACTGTGTAGCTCTGTCTTCTAGAGACTGAATCTTTATTATTTTTTCATTCCATGAATATTGATCCCTTAGGAAAAAAAGAAGGCTTTTTATGTAGCTAAACTTCTTTAGAATATATATTTTATGTAGTCGACAGGCTGTCATCATTTCAGCCACCTTTTAAATCACTTAATTTGCACTTGACATAATTCACGATTAAAAGGCTTGCCAGCTTGCGATTGCTCCAGAGTAAGCCTCTCTCTGCTCTTCTGTCGCTGCTGGAAAGGTTTCCTTTGGGATTGTAAGTGTGTGCACCACATAAGGGTAGCCTCAGTTTATCATTATGCAATGTTTTACTAAGCTAAAATTTTTTTCTAGTTTTTGTTTGGTAAAATGGAATGCTGTCTCTAACAGAGATGCTCTGTTCTTGTTAAGGGCTGTCTGATGATTATGTAAGCCGTGAGGGTGTTAATTAAAGGGAATGTTCTTCATGTAAGTATTATTTCTTGCCTGTCTTTCAGTGTTCTGGAAAGTCATTTGGCGATGGATTCTGGCATTTTATCAACTTGTGTATATTAAGGTTAACTGTCTGTCAGTAAAAACTGGGAAACCTTTGGTCTGTCCTTGCAGCTGAGACTGGAGGCCTCGGGGGCGAGGAGAAGGAGCGTTGCAGTCCTTGCCGGGCTGGCAAGCACGGGCCGGCGGGGACCGCCAAGCTGCCGAAACCCTGGAAGGGCAGGCAGGGTAAAAACGATTTTGAAAGGCCTTCTTACGTCATCTGCAGCGTTTATGTGGGGGTATTGTTACCGCTCGCTGTCCTGTCAGTGAGAGGTTAGCAAAAAGGTGACGCAGTACGTGGGGAACGCCCCGTGTCCTACATGCTGGAACTTGGCCGAGGTTGCGAATTGTTTAGAGCAAGTGTGACGATTTCTGTCTTCTGTCGTAGGGTTTCATTAAGAAACGTGTGGAATTAGCTAAAAATAAAACTTCACTTTTTTTCCTTGTGATGAAATACGTGTTTATTTTACCATCCATCCCCACCGCTCAGCGGTGGTTGGACGTCATTTCCCTCCCGCAGCTCGGTCCGTGGCACAAGCACGGGGCGGGAAGGCGGCGGGGCTCGCCGGGGCTCGCCTTCCTCGGGCCGGTGGCGGCCGGGAGCCGGAGCGGCGGGGGCGCGCTGCCTCGGAGAGTTACGGTAGGCGCTGCCGCACCGCGGGGAGGCTGGGCAGGGGCGGTAGGGGCGGGGCCTGACGGGATCAGCCTGCGCCGCCCTGCGCATGCGTGGACAGGGATTGCAGCCGAGCGCGAGGGAGCACGGTGGGCCTCGTGCGCGGCTGGGGTGAGCGGGGGGGGAGGGGCGGGCCGGGCCCCCCCAGTTCGCGTGCTGCCCGGCCGTTGGGAGGCCCTTAACGGCTCCTCTGCCCTGCCCTCTGCCCTCACTGCTTCCCTCTTCCCTCAGGACATGGCGAAGAGCCTGAGGAGCAAATGGAAGAGGAAGATGCGGGCGGAGAAGAGGAAGAAGAACGCGCCTAAGGAGCTGGAGAGGCTGAAAAAGATCCTGGGAACCAACGCGGACGTCGTCATGGAGGAGGTCAAGGAGGTGGCGACCGTGCTGCCTCCTAAGAAAGTCCTCGAGCAGGGGGGTGAGTTGGGCTCTCGCTGGGCGGTGCTGGAGTTACGGGGAGGGCCCCGCCGGCAAACCGGGCCGGCCCCCGAGCGAGGCCGAGGCGCCCGCGCCTGACCCAAATCTTTACCGTTTAAAGCTAAAAGATGCTGTTAAACCATTGAATCTGGTCACGTCACAACGTTAGCTTCTGTATTGCATCAGGTCACTTGTGGAACAAGCTTATTAACGTTTGATTTAAAGTATGTAGTATCTTACAGAGACATGTGAAGACACCAGGTGCAGGAGGATTCATCCCTCAGCCCTTGTTCCAGTCACAGCGCTATGTGTGCTGTTAAGCTGCGGATAGGATATAATTTCCCGTGTAGTTAAAGGAAGACAAGAAACATACAAAAGTTGGATCTAAATCTAAAGTATTTTTGTAGACATTTTGTCAAGAATAAAGTGATGATTTTTTTTTTTCTGTTCAAATGTACTGTCTCAGGGTAGGGGTAGTAGGGACCCTGGTTTTGTGTGCTAATTAATGCTGCGTTGCACATGGTGTGGGAGTGGGGCGTATTAGGTGTCCACAGATAATACCATCTTCCTTTCCATTGCTTGAATAGCATGTAATCTGTAAAGGAAGTAACCCAGGAAGTGGAAACAAAGGTTTTAAATAGCTACATACTGGGCAGGAGTCAGAAAGGCACCTCTTTCCAAAACTCCAATCCAAACTAAATCATAATCCTTCTTACTTCTCCAGTTTATGCCACTTAAGCTGTTGGGATATTGCTGATGTGAGCTTTTTATCTGGCATGCAGAAGTCTCTTGAGACACCACAATGGGGATGTAGAATAATTTGATTCTATGATTCTAATAACGCTAGTAATAACTGTCAGTCACGGAGTCAGTGTTTCAGAAATTAGGAGAGACGGGGAAGTATGGTGAGGTTGAATAGCAGAGCCTGTAAACTATATTGAAAATGGAAATCAAATGCTATATAAAAATACTTGCCTGATTAAGGGTAGCTTGGAGTATAATTTGTAATTTTATCCATGGTTCTGATTTGTCCCATAAACCAGATGTAAAAGTTACTCTTTATAGGACTGTTAGAATTGAATTTCCAAGATGTTTTGGAACAGTGTCAATCTTCTGATGCTGAAGCTGGAGGAAACGTCGTTGTCTGAAACCTGGTTTCTGAAGCAAATGTCTGGCTATCTGTCATTCCTGCACCCCCTTCCAAGTCTACTGGCAACTTTTCTACAAGTTTCACCTGGCCTTTGTAGAGATAGCAGCCTCAGGAATACCAAAGAATATGTATATATTTCACAAAACAGCTACAAGTTTTGCGAAAATAATGGTGTCATCGTTGAGAGGACCTTTCAGCACTAACTATTTGTGGACGCAAGGGAGTTCACATGGCCAAATGTTATAAGGACTGAAGTAGATGAAAGCTTCCTCCAACATACGTACTTTCAATAGAGGGGTGAATAATTTTCCAGCCTAAGAAAGTATATAGGTGTGTATTAGGGACATTTGCCTGTGTTGCTTTAAGGTATTTTTTCACAGCACACTGTGAAAATTATTTATTTATTTATTTATTTCAGGTTTTGTTGTTAGGAGAAAAAATAATGGAAGGTCTGGCTAGCCTTTGGTCAAAAATGGTTTTGTAGCTTTTTAAAAAACTTTATGGGCATGCACATATTTTTCAAGATAATTATATCCACTGAGTCTATTTTGATAACCTACTTTTATAGCTTTTTTTCTTGGTCCTTTTCTCTTTGTCTTTAACTCCTTTAATAGGTTTTCTTTTATGTCCTTGGACCACTTCTGTTCAGTAGGTTTCTTCCTGTTACTGATTTCTACAGCATCCTTGAGATTGCAAAGTACGAGGAAAACATTGTGCTGTGTGAACAACTGGTATTTTTTGTCCAGGAGTATTTCTTCATTTAGTTAATGTTGCAGCTGACTTTGATTGTGGATGTGCTTTTTTGCAGTCAAAATTCATGTAACAGATTAACCTTAATAATATGATAGGAGAGGAATGGGGGAAGAAGCTTACGTATGTAGAGTTGGTTTTCTTGGCGTGTTGGCTTTTTTGTGTTGTGTTGTTGGAGGCCATGTCTCCATTCTATGACATTTGGAAAACAGCACTGTTAAGAAGGCCTCATGTTTTGTTTCTCTGATGTCTCAGGAGGCTTCTGGAGCTGGCACTCTTTTTTGCTGCCTGTCCTGTGCTGGATCAGCCTTTTGTTGTGCCAGCAGGCAGTAGGCCTCTGCAGATTCTCTGCTGACAAGTATTCACATCCCAATTTCAGGGCTCCGTAAAAACATCTCTGTGGTGCAGAACCCTGTAGACGCATCGGTGGATTGGAAATAAGGTTGAAATTAAATAGTAGAGCGTGGTTCAAATCTGTACTTAACTGGGTGTTCCTCTTGTAGCCTTGTCTCACCAAGACATGACATTCATGTGGTGTTAGCTAGCTGGGGACACCGCTCTTGGGAGTGACCATGTCACAGGAAGCCTTCCTGATCCTAGAAATTAATCCGCTATTTCTGTCTCTAAAGGTAGTATACTTGACCTCGTGGTCACTTCTTGAGGCAAATGTAGCATTACTGGCTCATGCCTCGTACTGTCATTGTGTTTCAGCTTTTCTCTTTATTCTTCTCTTTACCTGTCTTCATCTTCCACTCAATTTAGTTTTTTTAGAAGAGATCTTAAACATTACATCATAAAAAGGTGTTTAATTGTGCATATGTTTCAGGAAGCCTGTGGTTTCCTGTATAGTTGCAGCTTTTGATGGAGACCACACACAATGTTTTTAGACACAGTATTGGAACAGATGGCAAACTAAAGAATAAGCTGCTCTGCACAGACATGGGCCTTTTGGGAAAATTCTGCCTATTTACTGTCAGCTGTTGAAGTTCCTGGGTTGCAGTTGTACTGGTTTGGAAAGTGCTTTCTACATACAAATATTGTTGTGCATAGGGATATTTTGATCATTTTGGCAATCTAGTAACAAAATAGCTTCTATGAAACTGATTCATGTATTTTACTCACTATAGATACTTTTCTTTTTCAGATGACTGCAAAATGGACGTAGATAATAAACGAAACAAAAAAACTCTTCTAGACCAGCATGGACAGTACCCAATATGGATGAATTCCAGGCAGAGAAAGAAGTTTAAGGCACAGCGTGTTAAAGGGAAAAAAAAATCAAAATTGGCCAAAGGCCTAGTCTGGTAAAATCAGAGTTTTGTAAGATCATGAATATTTTACAAAATAAATATCCCAAATAAGTACATGATATTTTTGTGCTTGGCCACCAAGTATAGTTTATTGCGTTGCATGAACTTTTGAAGAGATTGTTAGGCAACCAGATCATGAAAGCAGTATCAACTTGGTGTCTGCCAAACTTAAAAAATAATAATACAAAAAGCAAGCTGAGTGCCTTTGAATAGACTAAGTGTCTGTGGTTATCTGTTTTCTTGAGGGGGAAGGGTCTTCATCTTTTATATTGTGAACACTGAAAATGCTGAAAGGAATCCTAAAAATAATGAAACTGTAAATGTTTTTTGTACTGTGGTCTTTGTCAATGTAACTTGTAGTAAATTTAACCAAAGGATTCTGTAAACTCACCGTATCCTTTAAATTCTTCTGTAAAATTACTTCTGTCGCGCCGATTTTTGTTGCTTTTAACATCTGGTAATTAAGAAAAACAGTCTTTTAACATGTAACTTAAAAGAGATTATACACTGAAATCAACACCAAGGCTTCACTAAACTTCTGTAAGTAAAAAAACAAAGTGTAAGTCTGACTTTAATTTGCAAAGAGAAAGTTGATGGAACAAAAACGTATTTTACTGCTGACTGCAACTGAAATATTGTTGGAACTAAGTAACTGAAAGTAAACCTGATTCTTTTATTATTAATATGAGAGACTACAAATGCACAGATTGGAGATAAAATATTTTTATTTAAGACTTTTTCCAAGTTTTAGTAAAGTAAATGAGAATTTACTTTTTCATATGTATTTTCAGTAGCCTTTTATTCTTAAAATGGTACTCATCCGTCATGCTTTACAGTGTGGGCATAGGATAAAATATTGCATGATTGCATAGCAGATGCCGTTTATACGTGATTAGTTACAGTTGGTTGCACATTACTCAGCAATAACACGCGATGACAGATGCAAGAATTAGTTGCCCTGAAAGCTTGTGTTTTTAAAATGTCTCTCATTACAAGGATGGAAATAATTACAGTACCGGTCCTGCAGTATGTTGCCTGTTGAAGTACCATTCATCGATACAGAGCGTAACCTTTGTCCAGCTTTATCCAAGATGGGATCCATGTTCTGTAATTGCCCACAAATTGCAATGTGTCTGTTGTGATAACTTGGGTGTAGGAAATAGGATTTATTCCTTTGAAGGTAATTACACTAGCTTATACTGTGCTAAAATCCACTAGGAAGACATCGACTTGATAGAAAAGTTAGTTTTTCGTGAAAAATACAGGGGTTTTTTAATTCCTGTTAGGGGAAAAGTACTCTGTTGCTCAGGTAAAGAGCTGCAAAGGTATTGGAGGAAATACCAATGCTTCTGTTTTCACATACATTGACAGTTAATGAGACTTGGTAAGATGTGTAGATCAAAGTTTACTAAATGATGTGCCATTAATAAGCTTTGGACTTTAAAAATATTTCCATTAAGTTGATAATACCCCTGCTAAAAAAACAGATGCTGTTAATTTTCTTGTTTTATTAGATAAATGGGACTAGATTTCAGTATCAAACATTCAGATTAGTGCTACTCAAAAATTAATATGGATAAGGATCAAATTCTGTTTATCCAAAAATGGAATGAACAGTTTCTCTTTGTTTACTATTTTAATGACATAGGCTGTATTTTGCTGAATGTGTGCTTCGGGGAGTTGTGGAGTGGAGCTTCTTGGGTTTAAGTGCTAACAATTTGGCTTCTTTCTGTAGAGTAAGCACAGTGCTATTTTTAACATGATTGTTTGTAAATCAGATTACTTGCAAGCAGCTGCTGGTGGGAAAGCAGGCTGCTTTTCCTGCGTGGGGGTAATCTAATTGGCAAAGTACTCCCATTTAAATGTACAGCTTCAGAGTCAGTTTATTCTCATTGTTTAGGTGCGCAGCCATACTCTGTGTCTTATCTTAATCAAGGCAGCCACTCCTGTACTGGCCGTATCTTCTCTCCCTGGAGTAGTTCCAGTTCTGCCTCTGCTCCTTTTTCTATAAGAGAAAATGATCTGTACAGCTGAATACTCTCTCTGATTTCTGCTTTCATGACCTAGCCCTGAGCTTTGTTGCACAAATTTATTAGTCTACTGCTTTTGTGACCAGATTAGGGATTTGGATCTTGAATGAGAGACAGCAGACGCTGCACTGATCTTTTATTTAGCAGTTGCTTCCTACCAGCTGAAACAATACTGGCTGTGTGAGGTATTTCCTTCATGGTGTCCAGGATAAAGTCAAACAGGTTCGCTTAAACTACAGATATTTTAAGACATCCTGTTTGATTTTTGAGCTGAAACAGAGGATAAGGAAGGAATAAAGCCCAGTCTTTACTGGGAGGCAGATCTTAGTCTAGTACTGGTGTACTTGTGTGTACAGCATTACAGCTCGCTTGGGTGAGGCAGACCTCTCTGGGCCAGGAAAGACTTTGAGAGCCTAGTTGGGTGGGATCTGGATCCAAGCTGAAGGCTCTGTTGCAGACAGACAGCAGGAACCTGGCTAACTGCAGCACGGATGTAACCTCGGAGGTTGTCACAGATGCAGCAGGGAAGTTCTGTCTTCTCGGGTTTGAGCCTATACTATTGTGCTTTAACCTAGCCAACAGCTAAAACCCCTGTGGCTGTTTGCTCACTCCCTCCCCATCACCCAGTGGGATGGGGAGAGAGAATCGGGGGGTAGGGGGGAAAGGTAAAATTCATGAGTTGAGATAAAGTCAGTTTAATATGACAGAAAAGGAAGATGATGGTGGTAATAATAATGATAACAGAATATACAAAACAAGCGATACACAGGACAATTGCTCACCACCTGCGCACCACTGATGTCCAGTTAGTTCCCAAGCCACAGTCCGGCCTCCATTCAGCTTCCCCTGAGTTATATACTGAGCATGACATCATATGGTATGGAATATCCCTTTGGCCAGTTTGGGTCAGCTGTCCTGGTTGTGTCCCCTCAGCTTTTTGTGCACCCCCGGCCTCCTCGCTGGCGGGGCAGTATGAGAAGCTGAAAAGTCCTTGGCTTGGTGCAAGCATTGCCTAGAAATGACAACAATATCAGTGTGTTATCAACATTATTTTCATCCTAAATCCAAAACACAGCACTATACCCGCTGCTAGGAAGAAAATTAACTCTTATCCCAGCTGAAACCAGGACAACTGTATATGGATATTGTAATTTTGTGTTTGGAATTTGCTTTAGGTTTGCTTTGAGTGGCTATCTTTTTGAATGCAAATACCGAGTTTTTAGTTGTCATTCAATATGTGATTTACCTTGCTGAATCTGAAACACGTTCTGTTTGGTCAGTTGATGAAAAAAAATGATTGTGTTTCTTTACAATAGAAAATGAATTTAAACGTATTAAGGTTTGGCTGAAATACATGTTTAAAAAGCCCATGGAGGGATTTTCAAAGAAGTAAACTATCTGCATCTGAACAGTGTTCTAATTATATCATAATTTGTTGATCTTTATCTAAAAAAATTTTTAGGTTGTGATTGAGGGAGAAAAGATTGCAGTTGATTAAACAAACTAATGGAAGTCTAAAAGTCTGTAACTGAAATGGCATTGTCAGAGTTGTTTTGGATTTTTTTAATTGTGTAACTGCACTATCATGCAACTTCTTTGTTGAAGCTTCCTACCACTGTAACTCTGCCACGTACCTGCAAAGTGCTGGGGTAGCTGTATTTCACGGAGCTACGAGAGGTAGGGGAAATAACATGGGCAGTATAGATGCCAGAACTGAAAGAATTAAATATTGTCATTTTATTGAAATCTTTATGTGTATAAAATGTGTTTCTGTATACAGTATAAAAACTGCATTAGCAAATTGCTAAATGTGCTGCAGATTGTTGGCAGTTTCCTGAGAAGACGATGATGCCTGCCCTTTTTGATGTAGTCTGCAGGATTTGGTTTTAAAGGGAGTTATTGCAGATGCCTAAAATAACTGGTGGTGGTGGTAGTGCAGTTCCTGGGCTTTTCTGGGAACTCATTCCCGCACTGAGACACCTTTTCTCCATTGTGTAAGTCAAGTGGGTTGTGGAACTAATCTAGCTGAGATACATTGAAAATATTCCTCTCTTCCCCCATTTTTTTTTTTTCAGCTGGATTGGTTTACAGCCTTCCTGTACAAAAAGCATTGTCAGTAGGAGGCAATGCAAGACTGGGAACAAATAACTGGTGTGAGACAGTCCTGTTGCTTAAGCACTGATCTCACATGCCACCTTTTCTCCTATGGCACTAGTGGCTCTTGTTCTTAATGCAGCGGCCGTGCAGCACAGCATTTTGAAGATGGGGAGAGGTCTGGGGATTAGGCCTAAGAAATGCATTGAATAGTGGTTTTGAAAGTTTTATTCAATGGAGGGTAGAGTATTGGAATAATTGAGGTCAATGTTCTTTCTTACAGGCCCCGTTAAGTTTTGCTGTAATGCTCAGATGACGAAAAAAAAAAAGCTGTGAGCTTTTAGAGATTCTTTCTGTCTGCTTTATCTTTGGCTTTATAGAGCAGACTAAATCTGGTTGAGGGATGTCTAGTACTGGAGGAAGAATGTCATGGGTACATTATGCAAAGTGCTTTTCTGTCATATGGTCACAACTTTTTTTTTTTAAACCAAAATTAGCCCTCCATCTATACAAAGGCTTTATACTGTTCTAGTACGCTACTTTTTCTTTCTGCAGCCTAGAGAGTCCCTTGGGTTCTAGTGAATTTGGTGGAAGCTGGATTTCTGATCTGTATCAGATTTGTAGTGGGAATTTGTCTGATACTAAAGACTGTAGGACTACAACCTTAGCATTGCAGAAATCTGTGAGGTGCGAAGCAATCTATTCCTCTGGGCGGCATGGTCTTGAGTTATAGCAGTTACAAGGATGATTAGAGTCTGAAGCAATAACTATGATTTGCTCTCTTCGTGCCAGGGTTTTGCCATCAATTTTAACTTACCTAAGCGTGAGGTTTCAAGGGAAGACTGAGCCATCTGGTAGCTTGCTGCTGCAGGAACAGGCTCTCCTTTTCAACTTTTTCCCCTCCTTTCTCCAGCTGCACTGCCCAATTCATGATTTACTGCTTCAGGAGAAACAGGCATTGGTGTTTTGGGTTTTTTTTCTGAGCTAAAAGTGAGAGAGAACTGATGACTTTCTCCCATTTAATAAGCACTGCACAGTTGTGACAAGCCCCCCATGCCCACTGTCCTTTTATTCTTCCTACACTACCCCAGTGTTCTGATTTCAACTTCCCCTTATCAATAGCAACAGTATTCAAAGGAAAAGAGAAGGCAGGATGGGAGGAGGATAATTTTTGTGCTGCCCCCCTCTCTCTTCCCAATCACTTTAATATCACTCTCGCAGGTCTCTTAATTCTTCTGATGTGCATATATCGATAGAAAAGGTCTGAAATGTTAGAAACAGTTCATGGTATGGCAATGGAGGGTTGTGTATCAAGGGTCCTACGCAAGGTAGCATGAGGACTGCTTTACGAACGGATTGTATACTGAGAGCAAACAATCAGCGACTTGTTTTCCTCTGATTTCAATCTCGTTAACTGGTCAGGAGACTATGAAGGTTATGAGTTATATTCTGGTTTGGTAAACTATTATTTAGCATGTTTTCTCTCTAATTGCAGTTAATTTTCTTGCAAGGCTTCTGAAGTCTGGATGTGGATTTTATAGCATTTTTAAACTTTTGCCTTTAATGAGAAATTCGGTTTGTGGACAGTATTTCAGAAAACAAAGATACCATTTGTTCCCTCATACTGCTCATCTGACTCAGTCCAGCTTAGCCGTTCATACCTGTCGCTGTTACGTGAAACATGTATAATGTCTCTTTTTTGAAAGCTGACAAACTCATAATGTATAGGCGCAACACCTATTCCGTTCTACAGCTTGCTACCTTGAGTCTTTGAATTACTTTGACAAGAGACATTCTGTAAATTTGGCTTTGACAGATTGTAACATCTATAGATGAAACAAGAACTTTTTAGATGTATTGATTGCGCTTCCTGGCCTGGCACTATAAACCTTACCATGCAAAATGTGACAGAACTCAGTGCAGAGCGGATCAGAGCTGCAGTTTGTCTCCAAGTGAATACAAAAGATTTCTATGAAGGATTAGAGGGAGGGCTGTGTGTCAACAGCTTCTTGTTCACAGAGTCTCAGGTTTAGACCATGATCACTACGCTACTGAATATCCTCACCCCAAATGCAAAATTCCAAGTTAGTTCACCTAATATAAAGAACATGTCCAAAAAGATATTTAAAATGAAACTGCTTGTGAGAAATAATTAAGAAAGATATGAAATACTGCTTTTTCTAAACTTTCTTGCCCACCCCCCCCGGAAGGTGGTATTTTCAGAGGATGCAAAGAACGAAGCTGGAGACCAAAGCGCACCACGTTAGGTGGGAAGCTGATGGCGGAGCTACAAACTGGCCCATCTGAACCCCAGCCTGGTGGCCTCAGACACTTTGATTACTTTTTCTCTCTGAAGGCTGTCTGAGTTCTTGTGAAAATGACACAAGGTTAGCCATGCTTATTCTAGAGCAACTGCAGCACGAGCGTGGTCCGTGTACTAGCAGTTGCCTGGGTTGCTGCTTATAGCCTTGGCTGTTACTGTGTTGAGGAGAAAAAAAATTTAATTCCTTGAGCGCAAGACCAGGGTGCAAGATGATCCATGGGAAAGATTATAGGTTGGTCTGTTGATGCAATAATTTTAGAAACTATTGCTCCAATATAGGGTGCGGTGTGTTTATACACAGACGCTTGGCGTTTTTTATCCATCCCTTTTAAAGCAGTAACTAAGTGCATGCCAAGCACTAGGCCTTCTCTTTTTCTCTCTTGAGGGAGAAAATTGCATGTGGATTTCTTGTTGTTATTTTGCTTGCTGTTTATAATGAATAGTCATCAGCTAAGCCCTCTTAAGTGTCTGATATTTTAGAAAGATTGTTATAAAATGACAAAAGCCAACCAGTAAGATGCTAACAGCCCATGCACGTCCTTAACCCATGCTATCAAAGCTCATCTCCAGAATTTCGTCCCCTGCTAACTGTACAGCGATTGGAGTTTGAGGAAGTAATTTTTTTCTTTTTTCTAACTCCTTAACAAGCTCCTGACAGATACTGCCAGCAGTGGGAACTAAATCTATGCTTCCATGTCTGGTGATTGCCCCGTAACCGTGATGGGAGGAGGAAGGAAGAAGTATGCCAGGCAATGTATTTGCCCGGTCACCATCTCAGCATGTCACTGTCCATAACATTGTCATCCACATTCACCAGTAAGACGGACCAGATTGTCTGTTGTAGGGCCCAACGGCATCCCCTCCTAAGCGAGCGATTCGAATTCAGCGGTGACGCTGATGACATGAGTTAGCGGCTTCAGCCCGTNCAGCACCCCCGGCCCCGACACCGGCCGGCAGCGGGAGGAAGCCAAAGTAACCTTTGAACGTGTCCCCAGCTCAAAGGACCGTGTGAGAAATCACATCTCTTAACATCCTGTACAATTTTTTTTATTTTTTTTTTTTTTTCNAAGCTCATCTCCAGAATTTCGTCCCCTGCTAACTGTACAGCGATTGGAGTTTGAGGAAGTAATTTTTTTCTTTTTTCTAACTCCTTAACAAGCTCCTGACAGATACTGCCAGCAGTGGGAACTAAATCTATGCTTCCATGTCTGGTGATTGCCCCGTAACCGTGATGGGAGGAGGAAGGAAGAAGTATGCCAGGCAATGTATTTGCCCGGTCACCATCTCAGCATGTCACTGTCCATAACATTGTCATCCACATTCACCAGTAAGACGGACCGGATTGTCTGTTGTAGGGCCCAACGGCATCCCCTCCTAAGCGAGCGATTCGAATTCAGCGGTGACGCTGATGACATGAGTTAGCGGCTTCAGCCCGTTTCCTCCTCCCTGGATTGCTGCCTCCACTAACCGGACCATCTCCTGGATATTTTGAGAAAGACGTCGTGAAAAACGAGTCTCCCTCCAAGGAGCAATCCGACCTGGGGCAGGGAGCGGAGCCTTCGTGCAGCCCGGGGGTTGCTTTGGAAGCCGNAAGAAATATCATTAGTTTCCCATCGGGACCATGTGTTAATTGCAGGAAAACGCCCAAGGCTGTGTACGTTGCGGAATATCGCAATGTTCCGCAATTGTCGGGGGGTTTGTGGAGCTTTTAGGTTCACCGTTTCCCTAATTGTCAGGAAAACTGCTGGAATTATTGTCAGATACTTTATCCCAATAAAGAGTGACACTGAAATGTGTAAAATAACTTAGTATTTTTACTGATACTCAGTTATCCTCTAAAAACATTCTAAAAGTGCTACTTGATGTGAGTGCTTCCCCAATCTATTTTTTTTTTTTTTTTCCTCTTAAGCATGTCGTTTTTCCAGAAAAGGACACAAAAGGATCCATGACTACTTCTGATATATAGTGTTTTGTTTTTAAAAGGAAGGTTCTTGAAAAGCCTTTTATCAATCAACTGAAATGTTTTAATGAAAAATTCAGAAACCTGGGGGAAAGAAAGTTGCTTTATATTTGCTTGTTTTATTTGGATTTTAAAACCTCCACGTGGTGATTTCAACTAAGGTACTGTGTCAGGGAAACCCAGAAGTGAGGTTGACCAGAGACAAGTAAAAATGCCTGTGTTGTTTTCATTGTCCAAACATAATGATGTGCAATAATTTAAACCAGCAGTTTCACATGGTTAAAAATGAATTGGATTTTTAAAAATTCTAAAAGTAACCTCAGAAATACCAAAAAGGATAACTGTTTGTGTTAGGTTAGAATTAGTTTTGAAACTACAAAAACTGTTTTCTGTGCATTCAAAGAAAAAAAAAGAAGTTTTTATTTTTAGGAATGCACAGAAAAAAATTATGTTCTTATACCAACAAAGACTGCTACAACAAAGGCATCCATTCCCGTAGCTATCATTGAAGCTGAGAAAAATAAAACAATCTTATGTGTCTCAGGAGTAAGATACAAAGGTATAAAATTAGAGAGAAAAAAACATTTTAAACGTACAAGATACACTCTGTAATTAAAACACAGAAAGCAAGGTTTCTTTATCTAAACAGTGATTTAAAAACCAAATACACAGTGATATAGTTGAACGAATTTAGGCAAAAATATTTAAAACTGGCAAATATTGTTTAAGTTATAAGGAAATAATTGTTGCTTAACTTGGAGAAATAGGTTCGTATTTGAAAAATGTAAGTTAGATATAGATTTAATTTCCATAGATCTATACAAATAAGCTAATTTTATGTTGTATCTAAACTTGCGGATTTCAGTGAATGGCAATTTTGCTATTGGTTTGCCTGGAAACAAAGATTAAAGCTTAAAAAAAAAATAGAGAAGCTGAAGTTCCAGCTTTCATTAAAGAACAGCAAATGAAAATAACATGTGCAAAAGAGCTTTTGCAAAACATTTTCTGTTGTTGTTGTTATTATTGTTGTTGTTGCTATTATTTAATATTATTATTTCTTTTTCATTCACAATCTCTACATTTTAGGATCTTCTTTCTATCAGAAACTTCACCACCACAAAAACGTAACCCAACGAATGCAGGTTCTGGTCTGCCCTGATATCTTTAGAGATTGTTTCATGAGAAACAGAGGACCCACAGCTTTCATTCACCTTTAGATGTAATGTGAATTTGCTGTGGAAGGAAATTAAATAATTTCCAAAATGATCTTTCCCAAGTATCTTCTTGCTTTAAACAGGGTTTGGATTCAGTGGCTCCTAATGAATTTGGATATGTTAACAGTGACTGGATCATATCCAAATATGACTTGATGGGAAAGCCATTAGTTTTCTTCCCTGAGGTTACACTGGGATCCCATCTGGTGATTGCTAATAAATGTGGATACGTTCTGGGGGGAAAAAAAAAAAAAAAAAAAAAAGCGCTTGTATTGGATTCTAGTATGAATTACTAGGAGTGCAGTTTCTTGAAGTTTCATTCATGCACTTCAGGGAAGCTGAGTTTGGAGTACCTTAAAACTCGACAAAAGGAACGCGTTGCTCATGATACGTAAGCCTTCAGATAATTTTTTTGTTCTATAGCAATTGTTTTTGCAATAGAATTGTGTTTGCGGTTGGCAAAAATGTATTGTTATGTAAAAATGCTTATGAGAAAATCAAAACTAATCATTAAAAGCAATTTTATATTTGATTGTAGCTACCAAGTGCTTACCCTAAAATAACAATTTTAATTATCAAATGAGTGCCTGAACAGCTTTCCTCCTTAGTGGGACGAAATCCCGTTTATCTTTCCTCTGAGCCATTCAGAGCACTTAGGCAAGTCATTTCATTTTTATATGCAGTGTTAGGGAGAAAAATCTTAAGAGGAACAGAAACATATGTTTGTCTCAACAAAGAGGAAATGCTCATCCATTTTCAAAATCCTATAAATTCTTGGAAAATATAGCAGTACATTTACAATACTAAGGCTAGTGGTTGTATGAGCGTATGTATTAATTACATGCAGGGAAAGATTACAGTTCTTTCATAAAGAAAAAATTCTGTTGTTTACCTTTCTTTTTTTTTTCTTTTTTTTTTTTTTTTTTTTTTTCTCCTTGACAAACCAACTATTAGCTGGTGCAAATTGACCCTGGTTTTGATCAAAGGAGCAATTCATCTCATCCTGGAAGTCCTGCAGCCTCAGAGCTATCTGTCATTACAGAATGTACAGGTCATCTTTAGCTGCCGACCCCATCCAGGCATGAGAAAAGGGAGTGAGGAAAAACCT
The DNA here is from genome assembly GCA_013400195.1 of Aramus guarauna. Taxonomy (NCBI): domain Eukaryota; kingdom Metazoa; phylum Chordata; class Aves; order Gruiformes; family Aramidae; genus Aramus; species Aramus guarauna. The sequence continues at coordinate 118,766 of VXBL01003342.1, forward strand.
ATAAAGCCCAAAATAAAACTGCGGATTCTTCTGGTTCTTGTCAGGTTCAGTTACAGTGGGGCAGAAACAGCAGTAAATTCACTGAGGCTCTATCAGATCAAAACAGCTCCGTTATAAATATCATTCATATAAACCATGTGGGCGAGAGAGAAACCGTCAGAAGAAGGGAAGGGAAAATAGGTCTTCTGTACTTCAATAAAGTATATGAAGTTTTTATAGATTATAACATAAAAAATTAAAACTTAACATATGTATGCCTGTACATGTGTGAATGCATGTATGTGTGCATACCCACACGGTAGTAGTAACTTAAACATTCAAATGTTATTAATCCAAATATTTTACTTCAATAAAACACAGAGATTTCCGTGACTGTAGATAAAATGTAGGTATAAATCTAGGAGAACAAGAGCTTTGAAGAAGTGTTTCACCTTTTCCTCAGGAGTTGACTCAATGACTTGACGGGCTTCTGATGGGATGAACGACGTAGTCCCGCTTGGATTTGCAACTGGTGAGTAGCTCAGAGGGTTGTCATCATTAAAGGTGATGACCTTTAAAGGTGATGGGAATGTGATGACCAAAGCCCTTGTTTACCTATACAGTTGACAGAAGAAGGCGGGTTCCTATGTCTCCCTGCTGTAATTGAAACTATCAGTAAGAATCTTAATGACATACAATTTTGCCAAGTTCTCTGTGCTTGATGCTGATATGTTTGGGATTTTTACATTTTGAGATGCCTTGACACTATTATTGGAGTACAATTAAAAAATAATTTACATGAAATAGCTAGAAGTTGCCAGATGATAATACACTTCCCCTCCTTTCTTATCTCAGCTAGTTCTAAAGCAGTGTCATAGCTACCAGAGTTCATTAACTAGTGAGAGGTTTATATACATACATATATATGTATGTATGTATGTATGTTGGTTCAGTAAAGCATAAATGAGAGAGAACGCACGAGCAAAATTGTTAATATTGCAATGACTACAGCTATACAGGAAGAGAATAGCAATACATTAAACTGATGGGAGTGCACTAAGGCTTTTAACAAGGGAGTTAGATTTGTTACAGAAGTTCATGAGAAGCGAAGCTACGTACAGATTACATGCCGTCTACCAAAATGTTTTCTTCTTAAAAATTGTCATAATTTTGGGCACACCACTAACTTTGAGCTTTATTTTCAAACAAAACAAGGCAATTTTCAAGTGAGGGTTTTTTTTTGCCACTGTCTCTTGATTTCTTGCCTGGGGGAGCTGGGGTCGTTGAGTTCTACTGTCAATGCCATGCATTTGCTGGTTTAGGTCCCCAGTCAGCTGAACACACGGATACTTGCTTAACTTCAAAGGGGTAAACCACGGGTTTCGAGATAAGGCTGGTACTTATCTACTCAGGGTAGATTGCTCGCTGCCTTACAGGTCAGTCCTTAATGACCACAGGGAGTAAAGCCAGAGCCAACGAAAAATGAGGTTCAGTGGAAACCAGGAACACAGAGGAGGAAACATACAGAAACGGGAGCCTGAACTTCAAACCTGTGAAGCAGAAAAACCCACTAGCTGCCCTCAAAGCTTCTTCCATTGTCTGTTGGGTTTTCGTGTTCACTTGGTGCCTATAATTGTGTCTCTGGTCATGTCCAAAACTATTGCAGACTGACAGCGCATCCTTAAGCACAGCTGGGAAATCAGAGAGGCATCATTTGCTCCACCTTTAGATTCTTTATGTTGGACGCTTTAATCAGAGCTGGTTGTCCTTAGCTCCCTTTTCAATAAGTGGAGGAAATAAGGGACAGCTCAAGGGGATATTTAATCTAATTTCTGTTGACTACTTGTGCATCTGCTAATGTGTAGTTCTCTGCCCACTTCTCTCTGCTGACTACAGTGAAAGCCTCAGGTGAGTTAGACCTTTAGATTAGACCTTTAGCATAGGGATGCCCAATGTCTATCTCCCAAAGCTTCCTCTTCCCTCCCACACTCCCTTCCCCACCAGTAGAGCCCACAAACTGGTAGCTTAGATCCTGAAGCTTAACATTGAGCACTTCTCTCTTTTTTTTGGAGTTTATGTCTTATGTGGAGAGTTGCTGTGAGGGCTCAAGTCAGTACCTTTTGCACGTGCAGGTGTGCATAAAGTCTCAGGAGTTTGAGAGTTTCCAGCATAGAGGAGAAGGATAACGGTACTGGGCTCTGAAGCTGCTGCTGCTGCTAATGCACTGGCAGGCCAGACCAAGCACACGTGCACTTGCACTACTAAAGAACACAAAAACCCTACAGATCGCGCGTTTTTAAAATGAAGGAAAAGTTTGGCAATGCCTTTGATGGTGACCTCCCTACTGCTAGGATATCAGAAACACCTCCTCTCACCAGGAGTTCTCCTTCCTGCTCTGCCATATGTTGGCTTGGAGGGGGCAGAATTATCGGTAGCACAGCCAGAAATAGTGGGGTGGCCGTTTATCCAGAGGTGAATCAGAGTGCGTGCACTGGGCCAGCATTGTCTGTGGAAAGGCTACTCTGAGTATTGCTGACGTCTGAATGTATAGACCCCCTTTGTACGGTAAGTTTCTGTGTCTCTTCTTGACTACAGATGATGAATGATATTTTTCTATAATTTTATTTTCTGCTGCAGCTGCCATCCAGTCTTTTAAGGTAAAAATCTATAAGCTACTGCTATAAGTCACTAGGTGGAAGCATCTACCTTAATACTAGTAGCATAACTCCTTATTAGAGAGGTAAGATTTTCAGTTCTTTTCTCATCTTTAATTTCTTCATCAGATTACACTGTGTCTCATTATCAAATGCTATGAATCGTAGTGCTATTATTGTTTGGTTCAGCAAAGTACTTCAGCACAAGCCTGAGTCCATCCCAAGCCCTGACCCTGTAACATTTGGGAGTGCACTCTATTTTGTATAGTGACTAGTACTTGCAGGGTTGGGACTTCATTCGGTGAGACGTGCAAGTACGTGTTTAAATTGAGCTCACAGGGGCAAATGCTTGAGTGGCTGAGCTGGGACTAACATGAGTCTTTTTGTCTTCCAAAATCTTCAGCAAAAATCCAGCACGATGCCTTCGCAGAAGGACTTTCTGAGCCCCTTCCTTCTGTACCAGTAACTCCTGGTGTCTCCACTCTGTGATTCCTCTTCTCCCTTTCCTCTCTCCACTCAGAATAATTGTTCGTCTTGGATAGAAGTCAGGATGCCAGTTAGCCATGAGCTGGGCAGCCTGAAGGATGGTATTGTTGTGATGGAAAACATCACTAATTTGAGCAATAGGTCTTCTGCAGCATCGTAGCTCTGTTAACTAGGTGGCCATGATCCACATGTTCTTCTTTCTCCAGGACTTGGTTTCCTGGTTCTTCTCCAAATCTGTTCCGGTCTAGAATATTCACTGATGTTCTAAGTGGAGATGGGTGTTGCGTTCTGGCGGGCCGGAGGCTAAAACTGCAGGGTAGTGATTTCTAGGTCTCTCCACGCCTGCTGAAAAGGCTTCCCTACTCGGCTTCCCGCTAGCTGTTTCTGGCTGAAGAAATGATATAAGCATCTCCTAATCTACTTTAAGCAACAGCAGCAGGGCTAATTCAATTTAAACCATCTAAGCTAACCTGGTAGATTTTGCATGAAAGTGGATTAGCGAGTGCTGAAACCACCACTTTGCCAGCAGAGCTTCGTAGATGATAACCTCATGGAAAGGGACTGCAAGCAACCGTCGGAGGTCGGTGGTAGGGAGGCCATGGTGCCCCGGCGGTCCTTTACCCTTCTCAGCCGTGGCAAGTCCGCGGCAGGAAGGCAAACCAGCCAGATCCTAATCCAGTTCTTCCCGGGTTTCCCCCCAAATGCCAATCTTTATTGTGGGTGATACGTGAATAGGAAAGCGCCGAGTTTGCTTTTCGTACTGCAGACTACAATGCTGAGAAATAAACAAAAAGAAATCTGGTTTTTACTTGTTAACTGAGCGGTTTTGATTTGAAAATCACTGACAGACGTCAAACATGGGACCCCACAATGAAATGTTTACAGTGCCATTTCAGAGAGGGACTCTACTTTGAAATTAAGTGAAAGTATGTGGGAAGTTTGCAGAGCAGGGCATGTGTACGGGTAGAAAATTAAAGCACGATGGAGCCATCAGCATTCAGGGGTTAGGGAAAAAACTGGTATTCATATTCCTCATGTTTCTTCTGAATTGACAAGATGATCCCTTCCATTTGTGGTTATTGGGCTAGTTTTTGTCTTGATTTCTACGTATTTTCAATTTGCCAGCTTTGGCTTTGTGTTACTTCCCTTCATAAATAGTACTGGTGAACTGTGGAGCTCTGCACAATTTGTTGTGAAACAGACAAAGGAAACAACTTCTTTAAGTTTTTCTTCTGTTTGTTTTTCTTGTGCGAACATGTGCAATGTGTTTCACACGAACTGACGTGTTATTTAGCACTGACTTTGTAATGGTATTTTAATTTGATGGAGAAATGCTTAACACTCTTGGCACTCTTTATTTCTACTTCATTTTCTCATGGAACACTAGACGCTGCTTTCTGTAACGTAAATGAAGAAGGCTAACTTCGACACTTGGAATTACTTTATTTATTTATTTATTTATTTATTTATTACTAATCTGATGCTTGGAAATGCTTTCTCAATAGAACCTGATTTGTTTACTGTTGGCAAACCCCAAATATTCTTCCAAAGAGGAAGTTACTCTGTTAGACCTGCTATTCTATATGTTAGACTCCTACCTTGTATTTTATCTATACAAGGCTCATTTGCTTCCCAGTTCACTGTTTGTCACGGAGACCAGAGAAAACAATTACAAGGCAACTTGCTTTTTCTTTTTAAAATGTAAAAGTTATAGGCTGCAGTGAGTTGGAAAAAAACAGAGTAACTCTACAGGGCAGACCTAATCCGAAGCACATTCAATCAGCTGTGGAAGTACAGAAAACAGGACCATCACGAGACACTTTGTGGAGGTACCTGGCAGTAAATGAGATGTGAATCTCTTGTGCCTTCTGACGGCAAAGCCCCCTTTGCAATTTGGGTTTGTGTTTCAAAAGGCAGCATACAGATGAAGGGAGGAACTGATTCTTCCCTCGTACCATCACGCCTGCAATATCGCTTTTGTACTCCAGGCTAGTGATAAGCAGAAAGTATCATACAAACTGGAGAAGGGCTTAGAAAAGAGAGCACTGGAATGGGGGCGGCTGGGGGGAAAGGGATGCTCATTCCCGTTGGGGGCAGGGGGGCATTACATGGGGGGTGGTTTAGGGGCCATGCTGGCAGCATACACGCTCTTAAAAGCTCTGTGCACCATGGAGCAACGGGGTCTATAGCGCTAGGCAAAACCGAGGGAAAAAACCTCAGGATAAATAAAGATTAGTGCGTAAAATGGAAAGAAAGATATGAAGAGGGAAGATACGAGCTGAAGAAAATGAGAAGCCTTCCTGGGGGTCGGTGGTTTGAATTTGCTGACTGCTCTCCCTGGGGAAGTGGCAGAAGCCTCGTTGTTTGGAGCATGTGAAACTAGTCTAAACAAGACCATAATAAATGTTTGCTGGAGAACAGTCCTGTGCTGGCAGGGAGAGCTGGGTGACCTAATGGGTCTTTTCCATCTGTAGAGTCTATAAACATCAACAGACAATGCAAAAAAAAAAAAAAAAAGGGGTGAAACTTGCACAGACATTTTTTCTGAAAGCAAATTGCTTTCCTAAAACAGAGAAAAAGCAATCCGAAATCACCCAAAGAGATTGACTGAACCTTATCTAAGCCTGTTTTTACAAAATGTGTTAGTAATCAACTGGCGGGGTGAAACCTTGGGCTGATTGACGTCCAATGCAGTCCTACCACCGACCTCAGCGGGGCCGGGGTTTCACCGCGAGGGGGGCTGCATCGCCTGGAGCTCTCCAGAGAGGACCCCCCCCTCGGCAGTGGTGGGGAAGTCCACGGCAGCACCACGGGCGGGAGGGGACTGTCTTCTCCACCAGCATGGCCGGACCCAGAGGAGGTGTTTGTTCAGTGCCTCACAGCGGGTGGGAGAGCATCGACCTGAGGATCCAGCTCTGCCTGACCCAGCTTTTCCATCCCGGCGTGTCTGAGCACAGCGTGCAGCTGTACAGCTTGGGGGATAGCTGTCCTGGGGCAACAGGGAGCACTCCCCACCACGGGGACCCTGGTGTCTCCCAGGCCATGTCCTGAGGCAGGTGAAGGCTCTGGCACACCAGTCGGAGCAATTGGGGAACCGGAGTTGTTCGCTGCATTTTACCAACCAGAACTGACAAATAAACTTAGGCACAGCCCCTGCTCAAAACAGGTTTTTATCTCATTTGCCACCCCCAAAAAAAAAAAAAAAAAAAAAAAGAAAGAAGAACTAAAAAAGGGTCACAGGTATTTTAAAATCATCTAACAACAGAGCAGATAAGAGCAGTGCACTTGCAGTCTCGCTCTTTCCTTCTCACAAGCCTGCCTCTCCCCCTCGCCCGTCGCAGGAATCCCGCAGGGCTGTTTTGTTTGGTTTGCTTGTTTTGTTTGGATTGGAAAATTCCCATTAGTTGTAGCTCAAAAATTGTGGCAGGAAAACTAGAAAGTGAAACCAGCCAGATACATAAGTAAAAGTGGATGGCCCGCTTTCATTATTTTTCCTTCAGACGGAGCAGATGTTCTCTCTTTTCTGCTTGTCCAAGAGCCGACGCGCTTCCCTCAGGCTTTATCCCCGCTGCCCTCGGGGATGCTTCGCCCTTGCTGGGCTTTCGGCTCTGCCTGCCTTCCCTTCTGCTGTGATGCTCCTGAGGTTTGGGAACACGAGGAGGATGGTGAGGAGAAGCGAGAGGACAACTGGTGCGAAGCAGGAGGGCTGTACCTCTGTGGTGGGCCAGCTGGGCGGGCAGGGGGACGGGGATGGGACAGCGGCAGCTCCCCGTGCTCAGCCCCAGCTGCTGCGGCTCAGTGGGGCTCCGCGGCTCCCGGCGCTTGTTCCTGCCCGTTTCCCTCACCAGGCTCCTCCGCTCAGTGACCTGGCCTCACGCTCCTCCTCAAATCCCCCTTTCTGGGGAATTTCTGTGAGCCGGGGCTGCCAACCCTTGGTCCCCAGGCTCCAGCCCTGCCGCGCTTGCTGGGGCTGTGCAGCACCAGGATGTTCAAGAAAGCAGAATTAAAAATAGGGCAGTGCCGAGCCACAACGTCTTTGATTCATGCTCGGTAACCACATGAGAGGATCCCATGCTTATAAAACTAAACTGCTTCAGCATTAAGAGAAATATTTATGAAGATGCTGCCAGCACAGCTGACCTGCTAGTCTTCTGCAAACAGACTGATTTCCTGATGTCTCCTCCCTCCCGCGACCTTCCTTTTTCTGCCAGGTTGTTACATCTTTCTTTTGTCAGCATTTGTCTTGTTGTGTCATTTCAGGGAGCAGAAAGGATGAGTCCCTCACCCACCACACCCCGGCAGCCCCCCAATATGCAGTGATCTCAGTACTCCTTTGCTGTATCCGACTGCTGAGTTTGGCATCTTTCTAACTGTTCCCATGACCTGCCCACAGTTTTGGGGACACCAAAGTCTACCTCCTTGGAAGTTGTGCCTTGGTTTTCTGGCCCACCAAAGCCTGTGTTTGGCCTCTCCTGCCAGTCCTGCTAGGGCATGCTGTGGTGGGCCAGCTTCGCCGGCTCTGCCCTATCAATCATGCTCCTCCATCACCCTCAGGCTTTTGAATGTCGTTATGGTCAGCTTTGCTTTGGTTGACTTCAGTAGCTTGCAAGGTGCTGCAGAGAAGATGCCACGTGTGCTCAGATTCTCATTCAGGGCAACAATTACCCTACACCCTTGGCAATGCCCAGGTATGCCAAATTGTACAAAATGGTCCATAACTTTCCAACTCACAGTGCTTGTCTGAATGTCCTCCAGGGAACTCCCCTGTCAGAAATAGAGGAAAAAGTCCCTGGTGACCAGGGAGCACCCTTCCAGCCTTTTCCCATGGCTGATTTGGGATTTCATGACGCAGCAGGGTTTCCCATAGCTGTTGGTCACTGTATGCACTGAAAGCTTCTCACCTACTGTGCAAGCTCCCCATCACATCTGGAGAGTAGACTCGCTCTGGGATTCGTCTCGAGCGTGGTTCTCCCTTTGGCCAGAAGTTCTCAGCATTTCCCCCCCCAGGCCTCACTGCTGTTGCCTTTTCGTCCTGGCCATTACACCAGGTCCATGCCCTTTCATCTCTGTCCCTTTCTTGCTCACCTGGGTCCTCCCTTGCACTGGAACTCTTACCTCCTTGTCCTTCCGAGAGAGGCAAGTCCAAGTTTTGCAAACCATCATGTGTGGCTTTAGGCATCTGAGCTTTAGAATGAAGAGATTTTCATTGATGCCTGCCCTGGGTTATCCCGTGGTTTTTAAAACAAGCTCTGGGCTGTTTGAAGGAAGCAGAAATGTTGGGGCCCTGACCATCATGTTTTCCTCCCAGCTTTCACTGAAATACTTAGGCCTATCCATGAGGATGCTGCAGGAGCAGTGTTCATTACGGAAGGGTACGTATGTATGTATGCCTATGCATATACATGTGTTTATGCACGTCTGTGGACTCCTTGTGCTAGATCAGGTGGCAGCAATGGGGTACAGTGAAATGAACACCCACTGCTTGATTTTTTGGACGTGCCAAGAGCCCTACGGTTTTGTTTGGCACTGCGGTTGCTCAGAGCTCGGGAAATTTTTTGTTGTCTTTTTGACAGTTTATACCCTCTGGCAGGGAGAGGTTTTGGTGGTTTGATCCTGAGAGGCACGAAGAGAACGTTTTGGACTGGAGGCTGGCAAAGCATTTGCCAATAATTGTTCTAAACCATAGTAATAATATTAATAGGAAATGGCTAATAGTGTTCAACATTAAGCAGCACAAGGATGAAATAAATGGGTAATAGTAGTGGTGTAGGTTGGTGGATGAGGACTGTCTCCCTTAATTTTGCAGTGAGAGAATGCAAACAATACTCAGTGTCTTAGAAAGTGAAACGTTTTAAAACATTATTTGAGAATGAATGCTGCAAGTATCCCACTTGTAAGAGTCACGCGTGTGACCTGGAGAGATCTGCTGGGACCCAAAGCATTTCAAAAGCGAGTTCCCTAATCAGATGTGTGCAGCAACGCCTGGTCAAGGGGTCTGAGCTCCAAGCAACCTTTTTAGTTAGAGCGAAACAAAGGATCAATCACAAAGAGCCACCAAAGGGAAGATGTGTAATATTTGCGTTATACAGCCTTCAGGGTACGGTAACGACAGCTCTGGAGCTTGCCCTGCAAAGCATCACCCTGCACGTCGCAGGCAGCGCTCGCCTCACTGACCCCACCAGGAGAGCTCTGAGTGACGCTGCTGGGGCCAAGTTTCACCCCTTGCCTTTAGTCTTACAACGCTGCTAATGGCAGTAACACATAGGCCAAAAGTACAGGCATGTTGTTTTGCTGTTTTGTTTTGTTTTTTTCCTGCAAAATAGAATTATGGCCCTTTCATGGAAGGCCCCAGAAGCCCCAAAAAAATCGGTTTCCACAGCATTGTGTGGGCTTCTGCACGATGGAAGCCACACATATCTTTTGCTGACTTGTGCCCCAAGAGATTATGGTTTGGAATGTAAAATCGTTGACAGTAATATACATTGAACAATCATTTTTTATTAGGAGGTTGAATGGTAGCGGTTAACAAATTAATCATGGAACAGGGATACAAACATGTGCCTTTATAGCTTATGGCATGGGTAGAACCCTTATTTTCTCCACTTAGTTAGTCTGTATGTTTTAAAAAGAATAAGTTATATGCTCATCATTTTTCTTGTTGTCCAAGATCCCAGCAACAAAACAGTAGGGAACTCCCATTACACATTTCAGCCCGAAAAGTATTCCTTTCTGCTCTCGGTAAAATGCTCAGGTCTAGTGATCCAAGTTAAACATTACTGGAATTTCACCATAAGTCAAAAACAATATTAATTTTGAGCCCACATATTTTTCTTCTGGTAGGGTATAAAAGTTTAAAATAAGTACACGTTCCAGACAATCTGTAAATGGTAGAGAGCAATGGATGGAACGAGGAAAGGAAAACAAAACAACACGCGTGTTTGACAACAGAGCAGCAGCAATGTTGGGTGGTATGAACTTTTTTTTGGTATGATAGCAGGAACGAGAGGGGTTTTATCCCCCTCTGCGGTCTGGTTCGAAGGGAAGTGACGGCTGGCATCATGCCGCTGAGCCGGGGCGGAAGATTTCTGTCCCGTACAAATCCGTAATCGGGGTTACTCCTCGGTGGGAAACACAGGGATCGTTGCAGAATATTCGCGTGGCATTTCTGAGCTCCCGCATCCCTCGCTCCCGCCCTGCGCGGGAGACACCGCGCTGCTGCTTGTCTGAAGTCTAAGGACTGCCACAGCCATCTTTTTCAAATTAAAATGGCAATGTAAAGTTTTGTAAATGTTAGTTCTCCTAATTGACAGTGGCTTGTATAATTAAAATAAAATCACTAATATTTTCTCTTGTTTTCTTTTTTATCACTGAAGTTCATTTTTCAGTAACTCAGACAAGGTCTTCATTTTTATGAAGACCCATACTGACCTCTAAATATCTGATTTTTTTCAGTGAGTGTTTATGCCCATCTGGTTTGAATTTAGCATCTTATGAGTCATTTCACTTTGATAGGAACACTATGCTATAGAAAACTTCTTTTAATATTTTAACATTTTAAATCAAACACTGCATAGTGCATTACCTAAGCCCCGCTACAATTATGGAAACCTGTGGGTTACTTTTCTTCATCGGACATTGTGTGTGCTCTCTTTGTGAAATAAACGTTTCTCATAGTGGAAAGGTCTACAAAACACATGTGCTCAAGTGTTTCACCATCTTTTGCTGCCACATCCTTTCCCAGACTTAATAACAGCCTTTTTGGAAACAGCCTCAGTAGAGGAAGGATGAGTGATTCTATAGGAAGTAAGGATGCTCAGCACTTCCTTACATCTGACATTTAACCCAGGCAAAAGTGCTATATTTATTTTTCTATCAACACTGATTTTATTGCTTATTATGTTCTTACTACATGCATTTCCTGATGTTAAAGGCATAAGCAACTCTTTCGGGCTCTTTCTTTTGGTTCAGGGAAGCTTTTAAATAGATATTTTAAGAAACTCTTCAGTGATTTGCAAAAGAAAGGGAAAGAAACAAGTTATAAGCAAGCCATTAAAAGTACTGTGTTTTAGAGATCCTTCTATTTCAGAATAAAATCTGAGTTTGCCAGTATGTTTTGTTGAGTTGTAACTGAATCATCACATAAAATAGAATGGGTCAGTTCCAACTGGAAAACAAATGGAATATTTTAAAGTATTATTTGTTTGCATTAAGTGGAATTATGTTCTAACAAATTCACACTCCACTTCCTTTCTTGACTATTTAAATACTTTTTAGCTCTTAAGAAAATACAAAATAAATAAAAAAAACAACAACCTGATGGTTTTGTATGAGTGAATTGCTCGAAACCGGGTGAAAATTACAGTATGTGCTACAGGAAAACATAAGAAGTTCTTTTTTCCCATAAATACAAAATGTTTAATCACTCGTTTATTCTAAGCCAATCCTTAGCAATTTTAGAACTTGTGTGTCTTCCCCCATACCTACAAATTAGACTCACACTTAAGTCTTTTCCCAGTGTATGGCCCTAAAACTTCCTTCTTCAGAGGGTCCGTTTCTCCTCTCACTTCTACCAGGGTAAGTTAGGATTCAGGCAGCAAAAGATGGGACCTAATCTTCAGAAGATCTTGAGCAGAAAATGCATAGCCACACCATAATGCAGTGTCATGAGGATTCAAAACGTTCATTTTTTATATACACCCAGATGCTAGGGTATATTGCATGATGACCAGGGCAGCAGAGCAGCTAATGTGCTTTAGGCAAGACTTGTTCTCTCCAACAAAGCAAGTTTTTAAATGCTATGTGAATCAGAGTCATCGCGTCTGTTTTATTTTGGTCGTGACTTAATAAGGACAGGCCCACTAACGGAGGTTGAAATACAGTCCCTTCATTTTTACCATTCATATCCAGCCTGGAAGATGATGAATACTTTTGTAATCCACATTAGTCACATTGTCATGATGGAATAATGAAAGAAGAAAGGGTTTCTTTTAAAGCGCAGTTCACAGGTGTACTGTTGTCGGACTGATGTCAGAATACCACACTTTTTAAAAAATACCTAACTTATATCAGTCAGGCAGCTAAATACTAAAGACCCTTTCTAGTCTATTTAGGACATTATACTTTTCTTATCCTTTTCAGAGCAGATAATGGAAAACTTCAGCCTTGGTAAGAAATCTGGAGATATTTTATATATTATAATTTTATAATTATAATTTTGCCAATTTTCAGTAATAACTTTTCACAGATTGCTCAACTTTGTTTACTCTATTTGCAAAAAAAAAAAAGCAAAATAATTTCTCTCATTTGCTCAGTATATGTGTACTCTGGTGGCTGTTCATTTTCACAAGAAGAGTTCTAACATATAAAAGACCTAAGAAACAGCCATCACATAGTTGTGTGCACGTATGCACTCTGCCATTTTACTTCGGAGGATTAGGGAGAGGTAGTGGAAAGGCTGCCCTTGCGAGTGTGCGAATTACAAGGGCTGTTAAGAAAAACACATTTTGAAGGTCTAACATTATTTTTTCTAATAGCTTCATGCAGGTAAGCTCTTCCTTTTGGGCATACCAAGCACGCAATCGTACCTAAGTATCATCCACAACTAGCAAAGGGCAGAAAGATGTCCTTACAGAACATCCTTCCATTGTTGACCTTTTATTTAATTGCCAGTTTGTAAAGGTACAGGACAGGCTTGCGGTTAAGGCACTGATCTGAAATGCTTAAGACTGGGCTCAGTTCCCCGTGCTGCTACAAGCACCTTTCCTGCCACGGCGCATGCTCTTGGGGATACAGGTACGCCCTGTGGCGGGTCCAAGTCTGAGACCGAACCCCTTTTGCGCTGACATTACATGGGTGCAATGCTTTGTTCAGGTGCTTTACTTCAGTAAAACTGGGGAGAAAGGTTGGGCTCTTGCTACGATGGACCCTGATGCAAGCACACACTGACCCACAGCGTAGGTGGGGAGGCCATGCCCTGTTATCCCAGCTGCCTTCATGGGGACCCTGCGCCCCAGGATGGGGGGGCTGTGGTGGTCCCCAGGCTCAGCAGGGCCTGACTGCCTGGGCAAGGGTTATGCTGTTAAATTGGGTTGAAATCGGCTAAAAGTTGTTTGTGCAGAGACTGACAGCAGATGGACAGCGTGGCCGTATAAACCTAGTTTCCTAAGGAAACTGGGTTAAGAAAGGAGGATAATAGCACTTCCCGACCACACGAGGATGTTGTGAGAATACAAACAATTCTGATGGTGAGGTGCTCAGGTGTTACAGGGATGGAGACAATGCAAATTCCTAGACGACTAAATTATTTTTAGCATCTTTCCTTCCTCTTTGAAGTTGTGTACCACAGATGGTTACTTATGGGCATATCTTTGGAGCCAGTGGCTCTGCTAATGCATACTGTGTATGAAGTATCAGCAATGCATGAGGTGGGAAGAGACTCAGATTTTGTCTGCTGAAACGTTAAATGTATGTGTGGCAAAACACAAAGAATTCCTACTTACTTTTCCATGAGAAGAGTACGAGTAGAGTACAGCACTAATCCCTGCCTCCAAAAAGTGCATCAACTGAAAGGAAACAAATATATTCTTTGTATTTTTAATTACAGTGTATTTCCTTTCTTTGAATTTTAAAAAAATTGTGCGTGTGTAATAGTGGGAACAGCTTTGCAGCTCAAAACAGAAGCAGGTTTGAGCCTCAGCCGTAGACAACAGGTTGCTCTTTCTGAACAGAAAGGTAAGCAGCAGTAAGTCACTAAAGCTCAGGTTCATGAGGAGCCCAACCGCTTCCAACAGGAATCAGAAAGAATTTGGGAAGCTGTTCCAAGGCTGAGAGCCTCAAATCTGCTGTTCCTCCACTGCCCGGTGCCGCAGGGGATGAAACTCTGGAAGCTCTTCAGTTTTCCATTTCCAGCCGCTGGGCAGGGGTAGCTCAGCTCCCGTGCACGGGGAAGGTGGCCTCCGAGAGTCCTTGGCATGGGAGCGTCTGCCTTGGACTGAAGGTCTACTGAGACCTGTGGTGGAGGTATTTCTTCTTGTCTTGTTGTGCCTAACAAAACGGGTCACTCACTAACCCAGCATCAGCTCTTTTAATGCCCGACGGCAGCAGGATGGGAGAGCAATGTGCTGCCCTGCGAGGTGGGGCTAATCCCCTGATCACTTCTCCATGTACACTGCCCTTGCTGAGGCAACCCCTGTTGCTTAACAAAAGTAGAAATTACTTGGCCAGGAAGAAGGAGCTGGTACATCTTGGTGCTCCTCGGGATGGAGGGATCCAGGCATCTGCTCCAGGATCTTTTTATACATCTCACCGAATGGCTTCTCCATCTACAGGGAGTCAGGAGCCTGGGTTGCTGCAGGCAGAGAGGGAAATCGAATTTGGCTCTCCCACATGCTGGATGAGCACTCCTGCCACTGCTTTACTGTAGAAATATACATAGCTGCCCCTGCCAGCTGGCTGTTAAGGGCATAAAAAAGCGGGCTTGCTCTGCTTTTGAAGGAGAGGGGTTAGCCTCCAAGCTCAGAGGAGAGGGAGCCGTGGCATGCACCTCTTAAACCCTCTTTTTCCTCTGTGTGGGTTTTTCTGGAGCATCTCCAAACATCACCAACTCCCCCCTCGTGCTGGAGCTCAGCACCCAGGGAAAAGGTCTAGACTCCTGTGTCCATAACAGGCATCTCAAATTAGGTGGTGCAAGCCCTGGCACAGGGTGATTTGGCCCTGCAGTGCCTGTGTTTTTTTAAAGAGCTATGTGCTGAGCCAGGTCAGTGCCTATTGCATTAGTCATAGCAAGCTTTCAAGATTATAAATGGCGAAAGTGCTGAGTAACTCATGATTCAGCCTTATTATGATTTGTAAGTACATATTACTAATACACTCCCTGCTATTACTCTACTTCCCCCTCGATTTGACGCCTACACCCGTTCCCCGCAAAAAGCCGGAGCTGAGAAAGCTCCACTTATTTTCAGTAGCTGGTAGGAAATGTGAAGTTGGCTCATCCTCCACTTGGCATTTCTCTCACCCTCAAAAACTCCCTTGTTTCAAACTGTTTACTCTGTGCCGAGGTGTTTTCTTTAGAAAATAGTAGTGACAGAAACCAGCCAGTTTAAGGCAAAGCTGCAGGTTCTGCACCCGCCGTACGTAGCAATCAGTATTTTTTGCCTTTGTATTTACCATGAGTTATCCACAGGATTTTTAAGGAAGAGTGAAAATTGAGCCATCAGGTGGTTTCTGTGGTCGAAGTTTGAATGTTTTATATATATAAAAAAAAAAAAAGACAACTTTGTTTCTTTTGGCATTATCTTAGATGAAGTTAATGGTGGGTGGAGGCTTCCCGGGAAGGAAATGTGTAGGGGTAAAAAATGAAATTGTGGTGGGCCGCCACCCTGTAGGGCCTTGGTGGAAACCCTGAATAATTATCTGAATGTTTTGGGTTATGGAAGTTTGAGTCCTCTTCAGCTGGGGTTTTGCAGCGAAGCAGAGTGTTGCAGAAAAGCCTGTTTGTGCACCTTCCCGTTGGCGAGAAGAACACCATCCCATTTTCCCCCAAAGAGGGCAGACCCTTACCTGCTGGAATTCAATTTCATCAACTTTACTTACATTGGGACATCTGTTACGCCAAGAAAGGTCTCTTTTGAAGAAAGAAAGGTTATTTCTATGGTCAGAGCCTGTGAGTCTGAAGTGCTGGGGGAGGCTGGGAGCAGCGATGCCAGGCTCGGAGGGGTTCCCAGCACCAAGAGGCACGCTCCTGCTCCCTAAAAGGGGTCGTGGAGACTCCCAAAATTGGAGACGGAGCCCTGTGGCTCTCTCAGCAGTTGGTAGGAGGAGAACGACACCCACAACCCCCTCCTCACCTTCTGCCACTTTCTCTCCAGGGGCTGTCAAGGGACTCTGAAGTGACCAGACTCCTAATTTAGGCACCTCGGTTAAGCACCTGAAGTTAAAAGGGATGAGTCTGGGACCTGAAGTGCAGATTACATCTGTGACAGCAAGCGAAGAAGTTCCTCTCCCTCCTCCCCAGCTCCACTGAACACCCAAGACCCCAAAGTTTTCTGGCATGGTCCCAGTTTGGGAAGCCCGGCACGTGGCTGGAGACACTACCAGGTTAGCATCACGCTGAAAAGTCAGTGCAATGGTGTAGGTGAAGCCTGGGGATGCTGAGGTGGTCACCACCATAGTCAGATGAGGCAGGGGGACAGAGGAAGGTTGCAGGTGCCCAGGCCAGAGCCGCAGCCTGCTGACCATGGACGTGGGAAAGGAATACCAATCAGCTGGAAAAGACCTTCCCAACAGCTGTTAAATGCAGACAAAAGAAGACACGAACAAAAATAGAAATTACAGAAGAACAGCTAGGCAGCAAACCATTTGGAGTAAATCCATGCAGCCCTTGAAGGCTCTAGTGGTGTTGCTGTGGTGTGCAGCTGCCGGTGACGTGGGGGTGGGAGTGCGTGGCACAGGTCAGGGTGAGCAAGGGCTGGTACCTGACCCCCCGCTCCGTGTCAGCAGGTACGTCTCCTACACCGTATCGGTTGCTTCTGCGGTTCAGACGGACCAAAATGGTCACTATTTCCTGTGCAAAATGAGACCTTTCCATTTCATAATTTTCATTTCACCGTCTTTAAACATTTGGATATTTTCCAGCGCTTCCTGGTAGCTGCCATTACAATGCTGTTTCGAACAGAGACTCGCGTGAGTCACTGTGCTGCCAAATTCAGAATTCATCCTAGAAATGCCCAGGCTCTTCTTTCTTCCAGTCCCTTCCTTCACACAAGCTTCCTCCAGATTTTATCCTGAGGTCCTCACCACACCACCTGACCTCCTCTTTGTGGTAAAATCTAGTTATTCCAAAACATCTTGAACTCTGAGAGGTTAAGCAGGCAAGCTTACATTAAATCCAGAGACATTTGGGTAAGCACTTTCTGACAAAAACAGTTTTACGTATTTGTAGTTCAAGGTCTGGTTGGAAGTGCTGTTCACAGAAAACAGAAAGACAAGAAATTCACATTTAGGAGCGGAAGGTTCACAATCAGGTTAAGGATAGAGAAGGGAAAATAATGTTAATGGTCTTAAGCATTATTGTCTAAAGAATGTTCTCTCCCATAATTAATTAGTCGTGTGCCTGTGTGGTACAATTTGGCTATTTAAAGTTTGTGTCTCTAATCCTGGATGAGATTATTTTCTACATTACGGGACTGATCAGAGCGCGTCTTTGAACCTATCTGTGACAATAAGGTAAGCCGTCGTGCATGTGCTCTCCCAAGATTGTGGCCAGAGTGGTTGGAGGTGCAGAGTGCTGCAGGTCTTCAGGAAAGCTGTGTCTGTAGCCTGCTTCCTTCCCTCTCTGCTTTTTTTGGAGGACATATCACAAAGCTCATGCTGTAGAGTCAGCTTCAACTGGAAGCATCCTTTCTATAGATGCGATTTGTACCAGGTTTCGGCACCCTTATCTGCAAAATAATCAGAATTATAGAGGACTTACAGATTGTGTACTCAGCTGGGCATCCAGAGCTCATCCTGAAGATAAGCTATATCCATCAAAGGGATTTGAGGCTCAGCCCTGCTAATTGTGTTGCTCTTTAGCTTACCACTTTCTTTCCTCTAGCTTTTCTTCTGCGTGGTAGAAATCATTATGGTGTTTTTTGGACTTGTGCAGGAGTCACAGATCTATTTTTTTTCCCACTCTAGTGTTACACCTATAATGTAATAGGAACTGCAGTCTTGTTTGAATTACCATTGTGTTGCATTTGGATGCTGCTGTGTCTGGTGGTCAAAGCACTGGGAAAAGTAGCTCATAATCTGTGAAACACATGAACTACATTCCTGCGACATTTAGAAATACTTGGCAGAAAGAGAGTGTTGACTGAGAGGGAGCAAGGCTCCGTTACCTTCCCTGGTAGTTTGCTTTGTGTTATGGTGGCTAATAATGCTGTTGCATAACAATTTTTAATTGTATTTTTTGTGGGTGAAGAGGCCGGCTGCTTTAGCATAATATTCTTCTTTTTGTGCAGAAAGAACATACTCATCACCACACAACACGGCTCATTTCCCATCAGGTAACTGGCAGCTCGAGTGGAGGGACCCTCCTGAAACGCCCTGCAGGTAAAGATGACTGATCCTTTACCAGAAAGACCTTGACTGGACTCTCAGGCTTTATTACCGATTACAGTGTTTATCCTCTGGGAGATCAATTCCTTGAATTGAAAAAATGTGGCAATATAATAACCAATACTTCAGCTATAAACATCTCTTTTCCTTGCTGAAGATAGAAAAGAAAACAACCCTTATATTACATACTAAGCCCCACCAAGACAGTTTTAAGTATGAAAAGGAATAAGAAATGGTAAGTGGGAAAATGGCAGAACTTAATACAGAGCTGAACACTAGTGAATACTCTGTCACTGTGTCAGACTTTCAACCATCCAAGTCTTGGTGAGTTTATTTAGCCATAAGAACTTCCTCCACAAGTAGGGTATCAAAGGAAACCTTGAACCCTCAAACATCTCCATGCACACTCCCCCTAAGCCCCATAGGATGTGATGGGATACATCCTTATGTCGTGCCATAAAAACAAGTTTGTCCGGCTGCAATACAGCGTTCTTGTTATTTTGGGCACTTTGATCAGAAAAGCTACCGAAAGCTACCGTTATGACGCAGCGCCCAGGGAAGCTCCGTGCCAAGTACTTTGTGATACGGCTAGAGCACGCCAGATGTGAGTGGTCTGCAGCAGCTCACCCAGGAATCAGGCTTTCCTCGCTGCGGTACCCAAGGCTGCAGTAGCTGAGGGTAGCTCCTGATAATTTCTAACCTAAAGCAGTGTCTGCCTTCTGGTTGAAGAAGTCATGGGTTTCAGAGGTGGGACAGACTCAAGAAACTGAATGTTCATTCTTCCGTTGAAGCTCTGCACTCGTTTCCAGCCCTCTACCTATAAGTGATACTAATGAGGGATAGGTAATAGCTTATAAATATTAATTTATGATAGGTATGTGATAGGTATTTGTTTTGGGCTAACAATCCAATCATGTAAAAAACAAAATCTGTTACAGAAATTGCAACAACACTGTCCCACCGGGTTCGGTGGCGTAGTGTTGTTGCAGCCCTGTGCTCCTCGAGGAGTAACAAGGACCAAACAACAACAAACAACATGTGATAGGTATACTAGCTATGTCCCGGCAAAAGTCAGAAGCAGAAAGCCTCAGTACCTTGCTTATTCCTAAAGGACACAGACTTCGGAATGGCTTTTCATGTTACCACTTTCTGTAAAATGGTTAAACTTGCTCCTCAGTCACACCGCAATTTGCCTGTGGCCCAGCTGGCAGGTAGCTGTGTCAGCAGTCCGCGGGGAATCAGCCGGCGATGCAGACCCTGTTTACCTCTGGACAACAGCCCTTGTGACCATGGACCGTACTGTTGTCTGACAGATTTTATTAGCCAGGGTGAGAGAGAGGCTTGATCTGAAGGATGAGATGACGTCAGTTCAGGTGATGAGGTGTCTCTGTGCTGGACTGGTAGGGAGAGGGAGAGGGAAGGCACAGGGAAATGGACCTCTCGCCTTTCCTCTCCTACTAGCACACACCAACTATTCATATTGGGTTTGTGTTTTCAAACAAAAGAAATTACTTTAAAAAAAAACCCAACAAACCAAACCTGTTATTAAGATAACAAGGATAACTCTCTTTAGGTAAAAAAAAGAGACGAGTGATCTCACAGCCTACATTACTGTACATATTCACTACCACCTAAACGGCACTAAATTTCTACAAGAAAGCTGTGTTTAACCTCACGCAGTGGTTAAGATCTGCCTGTCTCAGGGCTCCAGAGCCGTGGGCTTCAGGAGCCAGCTCTGCGAGCAGAGGTGTCACTCTCGCCGCCGTGTGTAAGAGCGGTTGTTACTGGGGATTAGTAGTTTTCCCACAGCGCCCAGGAGCCCCGGCCGCAGCGCAGGGCCCCGTCCTGCTCGGAGCTGCACGAACATGCGGTGGTGTTGTCTTTGTAAGGTTTCAGCTTGATCCAAAAAAAAAAAGAAAAAAAAAAGAAAAAAAAAAAGAAAAAAGAAAAAAAAGGAGCCTGTGGGAGGAAGGTTTGTGTTGGCTGTAAACCAACACGTGCACAGTTTAATAACATACATCTATGTTCAGTGATTTCAGCTCTTATCTTTTAATTAGAAGCTATAGGACCCTAACCCAATTTTAAACAGCTTACAAGTGCAGATTTTATAGTCTTACCTTTTATTTTCTTTGTACTGAGGTGAAGTAGTGAGAAAAATCACTGTTAAGGAAAAAGCCCTTGCAGTAACTACTGCAACAGATTTTAAGTTTTTCTGCTAGCTTTGAAGCTGCTATTTCCAGGTCTCCCTTAATTAATCCTGGGAACAGAAGGATTTGACCAGAGTGTGTTTTGCCACTTTGAGAAGCCCCATCCTCACGAGCTCTTCAGTTACATTAATTAATTAGCCTTCTATAATTCAATTCACGCAGCTGAATAGACCTAATTAAAAATAAGTACATTTACAAGCTATCTTGTTAGGACGGCATTAAGGGTAACGAGTTCATTAAGCTCTGCGGGAAGACGTTATCAGGCCGAGGGCGCAGGCTGCAACATGTTGAAGACACTCGCCGCCGAGGAAAGGAGGCTCTGCCGGCAGAGATAGCCTATCTGCACCGCAAGCATTTACTTCAAAGGTCGCAGATAACATTGGAGGGCTTAACGAGGGTAGATTTTTAAAATGTAAATAGGGGGATCTGGTGGGCACATAAATTGCATAACACTCACAGGACACCCTCCACGCTGGCTTATGGAAGCGAAGAGGGGAAAAGTGAGCAGGTTGCGTCGCTCCCCCTCTTTCCAAGGGGGTTTCTGCTTACAGAGCGAGGGCTGTTAGTACGGGGCAGCCCGGCTGCGCTTGCTCATTGAACTCCTGTCCTCAGCTTGACATAGCTGCCACGCACCCCATTCGTCCGACTTGCTCCTGTGTGCAAGGTTACTCTCAAAATGTTCGGCCGGTAAGTGAAATAAATAGAAGGCGGCTGGCAAGGCTGTTGTGCTGCTCCACTTCAGAGATTGTGAACTTTCGAAAAACCTCTTCCAGATCAAAATGACATAAAACGCATTATAGTTACACTGAAAGCAGGATTTATTTTATGATATTCAGCACCGATAATTGATTCTCTAAAAGTTTGCTGTGTTTTCACATGAAACATTAAAATGTTATGTGCCGAACTGGCAGACACAGGAAATTTTTAATATGCTGAAATAAAATGTGCTTAAATAACCCTCCACAATACTGTTGCATTCTTTGCTTTGCTTATATTGAGAACCAGCCGTCACTTTTAAGTTTTAATAAGTTTCACATGTTTTGTAGAGGAACTGTGTTTGGTTAATTCTAACCTTTAATTAGTAGCCTCTGGATTGGTGTATACCCCAGGCACGGGGATGTTATTAGTGTGAACTGAAAGCTATGTGTGTTACTCCATAACAGATCAAAACAAACCTTGTATGCTCTGACAGCATTAAACCCCACTGAGACCTGGTGCAGGATATGGTTTTCCACTTGCAAAAGAAAATTGTAATTCACAAGCCTTTGCCAGATGTTGTCCCACTGATACTTCAGCTTCATTACATACCTACCGAGTAGGTGGTCACCTAAGGTAAAGCCAAGCGTGCCCTATTAGAGCATTTGCTAGACTAAATAATTTCTCCAGAGGTTTTTTTTTCTTTTTCTTTCTTTCTTTTTTTTTTCTTTTTTTCTTTTTTCTTTTTTCTTTTTTTTTCTTTTTTTTTCCCCTTTTTTTCTTTTTTTTTTAATAAAGAACAATAACAACAACAAATATTAAAAGGACGTGCTGGAAAAAGGCTGTTTAATACAAAGAGGATCCTGTTGTTTTCTGAGAGGAATGCAGACCCACGCTCGGGATCTCTTATAGAGGGAAGACTTAGAGGCATGAAGGAACCTGCTGAGGACTTTGCTTCTGCTGAACAATGTCACTACAGAGCACGCTGCCCCGCAAGTGCTGCAGCAGCACAAAAGCGTGAGACACACAGAACGGAGAGGGCAGGAGAGCGCAACAGAATACTTTGAAAAAGGATTTCAGAAGACATTTTTGTGTTAAAGATGATAGAGGTATTCCTCAAACCAGAGAATCAGAGAGGTGTCCTCTAAATGAGAGAATAAAGCATATCAGTGGCTGCTCATTTAGATTTTATTAGCATGTAGATAGCTGGCACAAACATGTACTACTATCAGATTGGCATCGCATTTTAGCTGGTTAGCAAAAATCATCTGTATTACCTGTACAAAATGAAGAAAACTTTTTTTTTTCTTTTTTTTTTCCCCCAGAAAAAAGTGGACACTTTGCATGGAGAAGAGAAACTCGAACCAAGAAAAAAATTGTACTCCGCCTTTACCCAAAATTACTTCGGAAACAGCTTTGGTGACCCTGCCTTGACATCTTTAGATACTCGGCTGTAAACACAAAAACATCGCTTACATGTTGTAAATGTTACTGTAACTTTTTGTGGTCCAAGAATATAAGTCAGGTAGGATAGCGGACAGAAATTAAAATTAAAACCGTGTTCCATAATTGGAAAACATGGAATAATTTTTCTGTAAGTGTATGTAAATTTCTGTAAGTAAAAGGAGAGGTTTCTGTTTTAGGATATGCAGATAGCTTTTATTTGTTCCAGGAGATTTTATAAGCGTGGTGAGTAATGACTGCAAGTGCATTTTATACGCTAAAAAAAGCATTCAGACGACTTTTAAAAAGAAATGAAGTTCTCCCTGGCTTCTGGACTTTTCGAGAGGGAGATAAACGTTTGACTCCGGATGCCGTAAGGTAGTTACGGTATGACTGTAGAAGCCATAGAAATCTTATCTGCTACCATGGTGGAAACCAGCCCGTGAACATCAGGCATTCAATGACATGCTTACACGATCTATTTTTGACCGGGCCTAATGTAAGCGTTGTGACACAAGGGCAGGTCCTGCCGACACCCTGGCACGCGCGGTGAAGTTCGAGCGCCGGCGGTGTCACGCAGCAGCTCCTGCAAAGAGTTTTCCTTCCAGCAGCAGGACCACGGGGCCGTGTCTGTAGGCATGCGTGCTCTCCTGCAGGATCAGGCCTGCCCGAATGCAGACGGGGTTGCTTTATTGGTTGCTTTGATGCTTGCCTGAATCATTTCTCAAGAAATCTATTGCAGCAAGTACAGTTCTTCCGTAAAAAGCCTCACGTAGCTTTAGTTCTATCGACGCGCTGCTCCGTCAGGAAAGTCCGTAACTGTCACGGAAGTGATGTAAAACTAGTCACACAACAACTCCTAGCTATTTTATTACAGTAGAGTGCCATGTTATTTCTTTGTCTAGAAACATCACACCGGTGACCCGTTCCGAGCAACTGCCCCATATCTGTCTTTTTACACGTCTTGGATTTAGTGGTATCACAACTTATCTCCATGTAATTGAGGAAAAAATCTTCTCTCTCCTCGGCAGCAAGAGCAAATTTTTTTTCTGAACCTGGCTTTTGAGGGCTTCCAGCACTGAATGGTGTGTGTGAACAAAGCAATAAAATTCACAGGCCAACCTGAGCTAAGCTTTGAGGTTTGAGAAGTCTGAAAAGCCAGGGTAGTTTTTTCCCCTTGCTTCCCCTCTTTTCCTTCCTCTTCCCTTTTAATAAACAGACTGAGGCAAATCTGCCGACTTCTGTTCTAACAGCCTCTGTAACGTGTGTCTTTCTCTGCAGGTAAACACCGCAGGTCATTTCTTTCAAGCATGTTATCTTCCTGAGATTAGACCTGGGTTAATCTCTTCTTTAGATGGGTGACTTTCAACTCCTTGACAGAAATCTGAACAGCATAAAAAAGCTGGTTCTGGTCAAAATTACAGATCAGCTGGAAGTTCACATCCAGTCACGCAGGATTTCCTCGGGAGGAATGAATGAATGAATGAATGAATGAATGAATGAGAGCCATTTTATTTGTCAATTATGTTATTTGCCTCCAGAGGATAATAGCCAAGCAAATTAATTAGTGAAAATAAGCCACAAAACCATCAAAACATTCAGGCAAAGCTTCACTCAAACTAACATGTTCAATGAAACAGAAACTTGGACTGGCAGCTCAGTGTTTTTACACTATTTGTTGATTCTACTGACAGCTTTAATCATTGCTGAGCTGACACTCCGGCGGTACAAATGAGTAAATAAAATGTCAGGTTTGCTTACGATGACATTGAACATAACTGTTCAACCTTAACAGGTCTATATTTGTAGACAAGAGAATCACTTCTTTAGCTTTTCCTGCAAGAATAACACAGCTAAAATCTGCACAGCTACCACATACATGGCCTGTAACCAATAAAAGTCAGTTATTTTTATTTGCGATGCTTTGACAAAAACTAATGGTGTCTTTTTCTTTTTTTTTTTCCCTTAGTCAGAAGGGCAGAGCAGCCGCAACGTGCACCCAGCTCCAGATCTCGGAGCAAAATCCCCACCGCACCAAAACCGATGGGAGTCTCGCTATCAGCTCCTGTGGGCTCAGCGCTGGCTCTACGCTCGGTTCTAAGGATTACGCGAAACTCAGGGTTTTTCTGGGAAAAATCCTGTGTCAAAGAGGTTCTTTGTTTAAGGCATAACCTGAGTTGTCTGTCAAATGTGGGCCCCGATCCAGCAAAGCACTTAAGCACATGTGTAGCGTTGTTGAAACCGACGGGACTACCGCTCACATGCTTAAAGTCACGCGTGTGTTTAAGTGCTTTGCCGGCCTGAAGCCTTGCAGAAGTCCTTTATATCATGTTGATTTCAAAGCACATTTCGTTATTACATCACCGTGCTGTTCTTGGCAGGGAATGAATTAATAAATGAGACAAGGAGAGGTCCGGCAGGAGCTGCCGGGGGAGTGGGACACTGCATTCCTTTCAAAACAAGGCCGTGGCAATAAGTTTTCGGGAGACATGAATCAGCCACGTAGGCAGCTATAAATAACATGGAGCAGCCGGGCCAGGTGACATACCGCTGCACTATGTATATTGCAAGAACATATCGATACTGGGTACTTTGTGTTTTTAATCTTCCCACAGACTTGGCATCCACCCACCCTCCGAGGCCAACCGGAGTCTGGTCAGTGGGAGAACGCGCTCGCTCCTCTCCGCACGGGATTTTAATGCTATTATTTCATGAGCTGGGATTGTACGGCTGGAGAACACCGCTGTTTGTGCCACGCAATTGGCAAGCAAGTGCTCTACAGATATATTACAGCCAAACCGTCTCCCTGAGGACACATCGGGAAGCATAGGGTCGGGTGGAGGGATGTGTACGCTCTCAAAGTGCGTGGAGCTGAGCTCCCCTGGAGAGATGCTCCTGAACCCCGTGGCCGTTTGAGCGCTGGGCTTAAAGCTGAGCTTCTCTCATTTGCACAGTCCCGTTCAGATCACGCTTTTTGGGGAACCCAGGAACCCACCATTGCTACATTTACCAGCAGCACCTTGCTGCCGGTGGGCTGGCTTGGCAGCCGGGTCCATGCCTGCTGGCAAGGTTTCAGAG
>VXBL01003342.1:144585-231289 GCA_013400195.1 Aramus guarauna
GGAAATTTGGTACTGCAAAGAATCTGGCCTGGTGTTATCTGGGAAAGGCATCAGTGCCCCTTTCGCTTTGCTGGGATCGAGTTAAATACAACTTGTATTGATCACACGAATGGGAGGGAACAACAGAAGCTATGGAGCTTTCAAAGTTATCTTCACACGCTATAAAATGTAGATAAATAGCACAAGTCTAGTACTTCTTCCCTTGGAAAGTTTCTTTTCAGTAAGCCACTGTGCTACAGATACTGACAAGCAGCTGGAAGAAAAAACTTCCAGTACCGTGAAGGTCGGTGGGAAGAGGGGCCAAGCTCCCATCAGAGCCTCAACTCCATATGCCTTTTCTGTAGAAATCTGCAAAAACTTGGTAGGAAGGACAAGGGATTTATTTATCATTTCATCTTGGAATTCTAGCAGTTTGGCCCCGGTTTTCATTTTCTTGCACTCTTTTGATTTGTTTGCGTATTACTGATAGATTATTTTAATGCCATTCATGACCAGAATACAACAGATCATGTAATTAAATTTAAACAAAGTAAAACCAACAACGGTTTTCTAGTCTGAAAAGGGGCATGATGTAGATTATTTCCTTGAACTAGGACCCAATGTCCCCTTTGATGAAAGTTACAGGAAAGCTCTCAGCAGCAGCTTAAACATACACTGCCAAGCTCGCAACAGAGAAGGAGCACTCGCACACTTTCAGGAGGATGTTTTGCATCCTGTTATTCCAGCAGCACGCGGCATTGCTGTTATCGTGGAGGCCGAATTGCTGCTTTTCATGGGAAAACCTCGTTTGGAGATGGGCTATAATCGTCTTTTCTGATGCATACGTTACACAGGCTTGGGTCTTGATACAAAATGAGGACCTAATCCAAAACCCCCTGTAACCAAGGGCAAACTTTCTGTGATTTCTCTGGGATTTGCATCAATTTATCTGCCTGTAGTTGCTGATATAGAAGGAATGTTATTTTTGCTGTGGTACTTGCATTAAGAATCAGAGCTATCGTTTGATCAAGCTTGTTGCAATATGTTTGCTAGCAAGAGACTTAACTTCTTTGAAGGATTTAAATCTGCTAAACCATCTGGGAAAGCAAAGATAATGTAAGATGTAATTTTAATGTATGTAAATGTAATGCAAAATGTAATTTTAATCAATGTCAGAAGTGAACCACTTTTTACAATCTGATTCTTATCTGCAATTCTTATGAATAATGTACTACAGCTTTTACGTTTCTTGTTTTAGGACAGCTACCTCCCAATGATTCTCCTTTTAAAAGCGCTTCGGGAGGGAGGCAAGAAAAAGAAGAGCTCGTGATAGCACACTGCAGGATATAAGTTATGTTCCCCATGCCTCTCACATCCAGCTTATCTCTGTGCGTGCCGTTCTGGTGCGGCTGTGGGTAAGGAGTTGTCCCTCCAGCCTGGCCCCTCCAGCCTGGCCCCGGCAGTTCGTCGCTGCCCTCCTGCAGAGGGTAACTCCAACAGATGGGCGAACCCAGCTTTTTNCCTGCTGGCAAGGTTTCAGAGGCCACATTGCAGACAGCCCTGTGCCACCGCGTCACGGCACCGCGCTGGCACTGACGTCACACCCAGAGTTGCAATACACAATGGGACCTGCCGGCAATATCTGCTTTGGTAGGGATGGTGGCAAAACCCACGCTGGTTTGTCCCCTTCTGTGGTGGTGGTAAGCCTGTTTAGGAAGGGAGCAGCTAAACGGAAAAGAAAAAGCACTTTGGGGAAGGGGACAGGAAAAAGAGGGCAGGTGTAGAGGAGATGAGGAAGGAGGAAGAAGGTAGCAAACAATTGGTATATGAAGGCAATGTCCTGGGAATGGCTGAAGGTACCTTTTGGGATCTCTCACCCAGGAATTACCAAAGCAAGAATGGGGACGGGGTGCAGCCACGCTCAGCTGGGACGGTGAGAGCACGTGCTCCGTGCTGCGGGAAGAGGGTGNAAGGGATTTATTTATCATTTCATCTTGGAATTCTAGCAGTTTGGCCCCGGTTTTCATTTTCTTGCACTCTTTTGATTTGTTTGCGTATTACTGATAGATTATTTTAATGCCATTCATGACCAGAATACAACAGATCATGTAATTAAATTTAAACAAAGTAAAACCAACTACGGTTTTCTAGTCTGAAAAGGGGCATGATGTAGATTATTTCCTTGAACTAGGACCCAATGTCCCCTTTGATGAAAGTTACAGGAAAGCTCTCAGCAGCAGCTTAAACATACACTGCCAAGCTCGCAACAGAGAAGGAGCACTCGCACACTTTCAGGAGGATGTTTTGCATCCTGTTATTCCAGCAGCACGCGGCATTGCTGTTATCGTGGAGGCCGAATTGCTGCTTTTCATGGGAAAACCTCGTTTGGAGATGGGCTATAATCGTCTTTTCTGATGCATACGTTACACAGGCTTGGGTCTTGATACAAAATGAGGACCTAATCCAAAACCCCCTGTAACCAAGGGCAAACTTTCTGTGATTTCTCTGGGATTTGCATCAATTTATCTGCCTGTAGTTGCTGATATAGAAGGAATGTTATTTTTGCTGTGGTACTTGCATTAAGAATCAGAGCTATCGTTTGATCAAGCTTGTTGCAATATGTTTGCTAGCAAGAGACTTAACTTCTTTGAAGGATTTAAATCTGCTAAACCATCTGGGAAAGCAAAGATAATGTAAGATGTAATTTTAATGTATGTAAATGTAATGCAAAATGTAATTTTAATCAATGTCAGAAGTGAACCACTTTTTACAATCTGATTCTTATCTGCAATTCTTATGAATAATGTACTACAGCTTTTACGTTTCTTGTTTTAGGACAGCTACCTCCCAATGATTCTCCTTTTAAAAGCGCTTCGGGAGGGAGGCAAGAAAAAGAAGAGCTCGTGATAGCACACTGCAGGATATAAGTTATGTTCCCCATGCCTCTCACATCCAGCTTATCTCTGTGCGTGCCGTTCTGGTGCGGCTGTGGGTAAGGAGTTGTCCCTCCAGCCTGGCCCCTCCAGCCTGCCAAGTGATGATCGTCGCTGCCCTCCTGCAGAGGGTAACTCCAACAGATGGGCGAACCCAGCTTTTTCTTAACTCGGCACATCTCGTTTTGAGCAGTTTTGAGTTGTGGGTTCTGGCTGGTGCGGGTTTTTGTCTGGAGCAGCTTTGGGAGCACTCCCCAAGCAGGAGCTGCCAAGTGATGAGGACCTTGGTCTCACGTCATCGTGCTTTGCCACCCCCATGAGCTCCTTGACCATGGGTTGCCTGTGCGGGGCATTATCCATCCTGGAGCTCGCTGGCATGAGCAACTCCAGCTGCTACAGCTGCAGGCAGGGCCATGGTGACGACCGCGGATCCAGCTGAGCCTGTGGTGGTCTCCCCAGGCAAAAGGTCAAAGATACCAACAAACTGCACCTTTTCAAAATCACTGAGATATCTAACCCCTGCCACCAGAGAAGAGTTAGATGTGAAAAAAATCTCTTGGGATCCTCGCAGGGGTTTTAACCCTCCGCATGAGTTGAGGCCAGTCGCTATTCACAAAGGGTGCCTGGAAACGCAGGTTAGAGGAAGGAAGCGTTAATTTAGGTAGGGGATGTCAGCGCAGGGACAGGCTGCGGGTAAAATTGACAGCACCTCCCAGAAAGAATCGGTTGCTATATAGCAGTAGAAATTGAGGAGGGCAGAGGTCTCCTGAGGGAGGAGGGTAGGGAAGGAAACTCCTGCAGCCTGCAAAGGGAGCAGGGGAGCACCTGGTCACTATTTACCGCTTTCCTGCACTCTTCTGCCCTCTGCTCCATTTGGCTGTGAGCAGTGGTGGTGTTTATCACTTTTCAAAGATGGCATTTCTTCTGCATGACACTATTTACTCTGGGTGTGGGAGGAGGTGACCCACTGATTATCCTAATGGACCGAAGAAGCAGAAAGTCAAGTTTCAAGCTATTGCTGTGACTTAAGAAACATGCAAGGCTTTTGCCTCTGGACATAATCAAGTCAACGTGTTCAGTATTGGTTTATGCTTAAAAAGCAAAGTAAAAGCAGATGAAGTGTATTTATAGGCTCATCAGCCGATGAATGGATGAAAGGGAAAAAGAAATTAATGGGGAAATGTCAGCCAGGATAGAGAAGGGACTCACTGTGAAGTTCATGTCCAGACCAACAATTTGGAGCTAATCCCAAAGACCAGGGTATCTTGATGTACAGTAGAAGAAAAATTGACACTTTATCAACTCTGAATTTAAAAATAAACCATTAAAAATAGCCTAGTGCAAAGGAGATTCTTTTGCCAGACTACCTCAGGCTGGAAAAGGCTAAGGGGCACTTAGGTCTGGCCACTTGCAAATGTGTGGCTTTGATTTGAAGCTCAAAATCTTAAATAAAAAAGGGAACATAGAAAGCAATGTTACAATAATGAAGCCTAGGCTCCTTTACACTCCCCAGCTTCAGATAAACCCGGGTGTAACTCTGAGAGCGATGAAGAGGAAAGAGAAGTGGAGGAGTAAAATTCCGCTTCTCTCCGTGTGCTTTTCTGCTCTGCTGAAATTGCTGAGTTTTGTGTAGGCAAAAATCTCATATTTAAAAGCTATTTTCAGCAACATGAACTACAGGGACAAGCAGAAAGAAACAACCACCTTGTTAATTGAAATGTGAGGGTAGGCTAGTAACACAAGATATGATCACTGAATCATCCCTCTTTTAAAAATGATTTAGGGAGTTGAGAAGAAGACTTTACATTTCATAAAAATCTCATTGTCTGATCTAGTCTAGTGTTTAAGAGAAAGGGATATGAGGAAAGCAGCATAATGAAACCCAGCCCAAGGAGGCCAGACCAGAACAAAGGAGTTGCTGTTGATTTCGTGTCAAGCTTTGCCACGATTTGACTGTGTGATCTGGAGCAAGTCTTTACGTCCATGCTGCCATCAAAGGTGTGATTGCAACTCATATAATCATGCCCTCAAGCTCTTTTTGCATCAGTTTAGCCATCTGTACCAGAGCCATCGTACACTTTTACCTCTTTTAAGGGCTGTAGCAACAACTGACGTAATCCGAGTTTGCAAAAGATTTTGTGGTCCTCTGATGAAAAGCATGGAAATGCAAGACACTGTAATATTTCTGCTCGTTGAACCTACTGAGAGAGGCATGTGTCTTGCCACCAGAGGAATCCTTTAAAAAAAAAAATCCATTGCTCATCCACTTTCTTCTGGCTGCAAAACTATTGCTGTGGATTGACGCAGGCTTAAAAATGTAAGCCAGAGCACAGAACTGAGCAATAATACACATATATATATGTTCTTGGCAGTGTCTTGACGCAGATCATGACCATGATCTGTTTAATGAATGTATATTATTTAATGGTCTCATCCAGTGTTGATTTAAAAAAGAATGAATTTGAATATTTGTGCTCAAATGGCAACTAGGGGAAGATGACTCAAAATCACACCATTCCCTTAATTCTGGTAGAACTCAGAGCTAGAAAGAGCCCCTTGAAATGGCTTTAAATGAGCCTGAGTTTACACACTGGTGTTCGTAATACAATTCATGTTCCAGAAAAGTAATAACGGAGAACACACGCACAATAGAGGCTCAGTGCACAAAGCTTGTAATGTATTATTTGTGAGGAATATTTCTTTAAAAATGTAGAGCAGGAGTATCACTTATCGTTCCCACATGGAACAAGTGGTGAAAAGGTTGTGGAAATCATTTTTATTGTTATCATATGTTTTCCCTAAATGTTGCTATAGGAGTAAACCTTTTTTGGTATTACTTACAATATGCTATTGTTTGACATCCAACATTACACTTATGTTTGAATAGCTTACCCTTGTAGCATCCTTCTTTTCCTTTGTTGATTAAGTCTGAGATAAATATACCATTGTTTTCATGAAGACTTTAAAACTATTCAGTCTCCTGCCGGGTGACTGAATATTAAAAGAATGGCAGGAGCAATCTTAATGGAATAACCCACTCAGCCAGTTGCTCTTCAAATTGGGGGATCCAGATCGATGCTCTGATCTAGTTGCCTTCAATTCTTGTGCCCTAGGATGGTGCACGCAGGTCCTGGAGATGCTGATTGACTGTATGACTCTTGCTGCTGCCCAGCTCCATCAAGAAGGGGGAATTTGTGGTCTGAAGCAGGTCTACAGGATTTGGGGATGAGTAAAACTTCCTACAGTTGGTTTCATTTTACTTGTGTGGTCAAAATGAATCATCATGGGTCTTCTGTGAAAGGTGATCAAGAACGTTGTGCTGAAAAATATGTGTGTAAATCTCTTGCAGAATGTATTTCAGGTTTTAGGAAAATGCAACTTAGAAATGTAGGAGAGGAGGTAGTTTTCAATGTTCCATTTTTCCGGTTTTCAGGGGAATACCTGAAAGTTCAGAAAAACAAATATGTATATTTTGGTTTTTTTCTTTTTTTGTCAGAAAATCTCATTTTCTGATCATATATTGCCACTTCCATGTGAAAGGCATAGCAGGTCACAGTTTTATTCCATGTGAAACAGCTGCAGTAAGCCAGGCAGGCATCCTTCGCTACATCCCAGCTGCCAAGAAACAGTTCAGTTCTACTGATGTTGATGAATATAAGACACCTAGCTATATTTTTAAATATATTCACCTCTATCAAAAGTTAAGAAGTCTAGCACCACCTGACACAATTCCTCTTCACTCTTCCCAATGTGGAAACCAAAAGGGATTTTCTTATGCTTAAAGATATATGATGAATAAATACAAAGAAAAACAGACATTAAGATATGTAGATATGTAAAGAACTCCGTGTTTTAAAAGCTCAGTGAATTTCCAAGGGCTTTTGAAGAAGCTGGGATTCTCAAGACACTGATCAGATCACTGGACGACATACAGAATCACAGGATGATTGAGGTTGGAAAGGACCTCTGGAGGTCATCTTTTCCAATGCTCCTGCCCACGCACCTACAGCCAGTTGCCCAGAACCATGTCCAGATGGCTTTTTAATATCTCCAAGGATGGAGACTCCACAAGGTCTTTGGGCAATCTGTGCCAGTGCTCAGTCACCCTCACAGTAAAAAAGTGTTTCCTGATGTTCAGGAAGAACGTCCCGTTTTTCAGTTTGTGTCCATTGCCTCTTGTCCTGTCACTGGGCACCACTGAACACAGCCTGGCTCCATCTGCTTTGCAGCCTCCCTTCAGATATTTATAGACATCAGTAAGATCCCCCTTCAGCCTTTTCTTCTCCAAGCTTAATGATCCCAGCTCGCTCAGTCTTTCCTCATAGGAGAGATGGTCCAGTCCCCTAGCCGTCTTTGTGTCCCTTCACTGGACCTGATCCACTATGTCCATGTCTCTCTTGTACCAGGGAGCCCAGGGCTGGACCCAGCTCTCCACGTGTGGCCTCACAGTGCTGAGTAGAGGGAAAGGATCACCTCCTTCATCCTGATGGAAACACTGTCCTTTTGTTTTATTGCCATCAGTGTTCCTTTTGACGTAATTCAGCATCTAGAGGGTTTGCAGTGTTTGAGTATTCTCACAGATGGCTACTTCTCTGATTTGATCTGTTGATCATGCCTAGAAAAAGACCATGCCCTGGATCCACTGATACCGGTTTGCAAGTCCACCACTGGCCAAAGAAATACCTCTTAACATAGAAAACTTAATGAGGAGGGGAAAGGAAGTTCAATTTCTAGAGAATTTTCCAGGGGAAGCCCAGCCCCTGCAAGCAAGATGGGCAGCATACATCATCCACACACAAAAAAAAGAGTCCTTGATTGCTCAGCACCGGCTCAGGCCACACTTCAATGGAGCACAGCCAGGACCCTCCAGCCTGGCAGCTGCCGTGGTCTCTTGGACACTGTGGGCTGGTACAAGGCCCAGAAAACATCAATAAATTAGCCCTGCTGTAAAGAGCAAGCGGAGATGATAAATATTTTCACTGCTCATCTCAGGGAGAGGCAGTGCAAGCCAAAGGAGAGAGCGACCTGCTGCATGGCCCTGCCGAGGTCTTTTACCTCTCCAGCCCTCCTCCTCCCTTCACACACATCACTCGCCACGCGTCTGGACAAAGTCCTTAGTGCCTAGCGTGCCGCTGTGATGCAGAGAGCTTCAGCTGGTATTGCCGGTGTTTGCTGCTACACGGTGTTTCTTCATAGACCAGGCCTGGTAATACAAAAAATGCAAAATAGCTGGAAAAATTCCCTGGAAACTGCTCTGAGGCTGCTTGTCCTGCCCTTTTAGGGGCACAAAGTAACTTCGTTTCGGGGCCAGCGCTACAGAAATCCACATCTCCGCAGAAGGAGTTTGCCGCTAGCTGTGAATTACATGCGGCTCTCTGCTACGTGGGCTAGCGTCCACAAAAAAAGGGCCAAAAACCTGCCTGAGCCCGCAATCACGTTACACGTACCTTC
The DNA here is from genome assembly GCA_013400195.1 of Aramus guarauna. NCBI lineage: Eukaryota > Metazoa > Chordata > Aves > Gruiformes > Aramidae > Aramus > Aramus guarauna. The sequence goes on from VXBL01003342.1 coordinate 152,949, forward strand.
ACGTCGTGCCCTCTGAGGTGCACAGTGGACATTTTATCAGAAAAACAGCCCCTTGCATCGAAGTGTATTGATTCAATAACTTACCTCGGCCTTTAAAGGTAACTTGCTTCCACGTAACAGTGCGTAATGTCAAAAATATATGTTGTGTAGCTTATGTAAAGTTTTCATCTCATTTTCAGTAACCGTTTAAACATAAATGTTTCATTTTAGGTAAATGTTAACATTATGTTAAGTTGTATTCTACTTCTGTGTACTAACAAAGGTCATGAATAGAGTAATAAGCGTTTGAGGTTTGCAGGATTGCTTTGATGTAAATTCTATTTGCCACTGGTATTCTCCATTTACCACATATATCCCTGGAGAATGGCTTGCCTGCATAGCTCATAAATTTGTTCTAAATCATAATGCTTCTATTACATCATTTCCAACCTATCCAAGCTAAAAGCACAATGTGATTTTTTTTTTTTTTTTCCTATGTGAAATTTCCAGTTTGGTGGCATATCTGCTGCATAATAAATTCCAGACAGTCATTCTTTCATGGTATATCTAACGTCTGCATTTTGGACCCGGTCTAGTTGATTATTGAAAACTGCGGGAGTTTGCCAGCGGTTACAGCAGGACCAGGATTGGGTCCTCTCCGTATCTAACTTGCCTTTGTTGAAGCAGCATGCTGGTTGGGAACCAGCTTGTAATGAGAATGTATCTGGAGCTGCAAACATCAAATGTGCTAATTGTCTGCTGAAATGCTGGTTTCGGTGCCAGCAGTAAGCATTGGGTTTCTCATTCAGTGCTATTTGATTTCTCTGATGATTTAATACCACAAAATTCATCTGTTACACTTTGTAACAACGGCAAATGAGGAAAATGTTGGCTTGCAATGAACAGTTCTGCGATACGGCAAAACAGAGCGACACGCTATATTTCTGATATGTTTCTACTATGTATACTTTCACTCCAAAATAGGGAAGGGAAAAAAAGTTACGTGATTTTATGTCACAGTATTAACCATGCTAGGTATTAAATCTTGTTGAAAGATAAGTCTGTTAGCCAGTAAACCGTAAAGTATAAACCACCATTTCTATACATAAGCTAGTCTCCAGACATGCATATTCCATTGAATTCAGTGGAATTATCCATGTGTATTCAGTTATTCAGTTGTATGCCTGTAGTATTGGGACTTTGTTTGGTAGGAAACAGAAAGCTGAGATAAAACTGCTGGTTTATAATATTCAGAAATACATTAGCCTAAGAACAGCAAATGCATCACAGTCCTCGTAAATCAGGTGCTTTACTTGTGACCAGGGGCATAATTTGGTGCTTACATGTGAGTGAGTCTACCTGTTTTCTGTTTGTCTCTGATAACAATGTAATGAAGAATAAAACTAACTAAAACTGCCCGAATAGTGAAAAAGTGTGAACAGCATGATCTCTAAAAGTGAACAGAGACAGCAGAACTTACGTCTTTTGTCCTGATCTTTACACAACTCATTAAGAAACAAAATTGGATTTGGGGGGCTTAGTTGTTTCAGGTGGTAAAATGGTGGAAGTCTTTTCACAGTGTATTTATGAAATGCGTTCTAAAAAAATATTGAAATATTAATTTCTCATTTCTTCATCTCATTCTTCTCATCTCGTTCAGCCCATTCAGCACAAATACAGCAGCATTTAGAATCGAGAAGCGGGACAAGCTGCATCAGGTAGTGAAACGAGGGAAGAAGCTATGACAAAGGAACCAGAAGGGTGTAAAAACCAAGGCTTTTTAATTAATATTTTGTTCTTGTGAGAGAGTCAGGAATGTGCAAGACCTAGAGACCTTTTTGGGTTTTGAGATGAGGGCGGATTTGCAGAGGGCTCTCTGGAGATGAGTCTCTGCAACGCAGCCATCAGCAGAAGGCTGCCTACACCCAAGGGTTTTCCGGCGGACCCAGAGCAGGGACACAATAAACCACAGGGAATGCTCAGCCCACTGTGCTAAGCACTGACGGGATACAGGGAACCCCACGCAGTCCCTTTTCCACCCCCGCAAAACACCCTGCAGGAGAGAGAGCTACCTGCAGAGCTGAAACGAGAATTAAAAAGCTGTACACAGCAATGGGTCAATTAGGTACTTTTTTTGCCAGCAATTTCCCGCACATACCCAAGCTCCGTTTAAAACAGAAGTCTCCTATCAAGCAATGCTTTGAAATTATTTACTCTTTTATGGTTGCAAAGTATGGCAACATAAGACCTTTAATGGAAACCCAAATAAACGGCATATGCTGCGAGGTGTCTATGAACGGGCTTTACAATTATGACTCCAGCAAATGCCTTGAGGACACAGAAGAGCATATATAGAGTTTTAATGAAGGTATAAACTGATAATGTTTATTTTAAAAGTATATTATCACGCTGAGAGAGAAGGCAGGGCAAATGTCATAAATAATGAAAAGGCTTATTGTTGCAAAGTGCTTTACAAGTGTTACAATATAATAAAGAATAGTGGTCCCCAGTAAAGGCATTGGCTGCATGGGACAAGCACCACAAAGGCCCCCCGGGCTGGGCATTAAGTGGCAACGTGATGATGTTCAGCCCAACGGGCTCTTACTGAGCTCTCTGGACCAGAGGGCTGACACAGAAGTTTGGGGGTTTACAGATATGGGGACATACGGGGCACATTTGGGTGTATCCCGGCTCCCTGTTGGATTAAACTATTATTAACTGTGATCATCCAGACCTCGACATCCTTTCGAGCATGCTTGGTGCCAGACTGTAACCAGCCTTCAGGCCTTGGTGGGAGCCATTTTCTGAACATATTGCCAAGTTAAGACAACAGTATGTGACTGCTTCAGCTGGAAATGTTTTAAAACCAACTCTGGTGTGGCTCAGTGTTCTCATCCTCCTCCCATCCCATACTATGCTCATCTCCTTTTTTATTTTAAAATCTTATTTTCACAGTACCAGAAACATGATTTATTTTTCCCATTAGCAGTTGAAATGAAATTCCTTTACAACGTAATAACTATCCCATGTATAACCTTCCTCTCCCCAAAATGTTAAGATCCCACACTGTTATGAGACTATTCCACAACTGACGTATTTATGATCAAGCATTTCGTGGCCATATTTGGTGTGTGTTTAGCTGTTTCAATATGTGTTCAGTCCGGATATACTCGGCAATTGAACAGTTGTACGTGAAGAGCAATTACTTTAAGAACAGCTTTAGTGGCAGCTTTCCAATGGCGTGAGAGAGTCAGACCACCGCTGTTTTGGTACCCTGCCCTGGTCCCACTTAGCAGAAGATGTTGGGAAGGTGTGTGAGTGCTTAGGCATATCTAGATGCGGATTTGCAAAGTGTCCAGAGGAGATGCCAAGTAACTGGCGAGTCATGGGAAGAAAAACCAGAAATCATCTAGGGACCTGGTTCCAGACCCACCCCGCTCAGGTGAATGCCATGGCTTTGGTACCAGAGTCGTGTTTAGACATGTCTGTTTAGACCCGTACACGTGACCCAAGCTGTGCCGAAGTGGCAGATCCCCCACACCGCAATCCTGCTGATATCCCTGGTGGGTCTAAGCCCTCCGGCACGATCCACTGCTGGGGATCCGCAGGGACACACCGGGGCAGCCCCAGGGTCGAGGTGGCCGCTTTGCAGCCAGTGAGGAGGAAAGGGAAGATTTTTCTCCTGCTCTGAAAGAAGGAGTCTAGCTGAGTTTGTCACTTGTCCCCAGCGGAGGGCTTGCGGTCCTCACCCGGGAGGGTGTGGGCTTTGGACGGGGCATGCGAGCAGCAGGAGAGGCTGGTGATGGCTGGAGATCATAAAGATCAGTGCCTTCGCCTGCAGCGCAGGCTCCTAAATCATCCGGGGAAGGCATCCGACAGCTTTACCCTAACCCACCACATGTGGGATACCGTACGTGTTCCCCCAACTAACGCTTTATGGGAAATACAAACCAGAAAAGGTTGACCCAATCCTGCTCTGTGCTTCTGCTGCCCNCACGAGCTCTCGCACGTCAGTCTGGCAGCCTGGCTTCCCCACCAGTTAGTCCCTCCATGCACGTGTAGTATCAGATAACCCTGCTAACAACGTGTTTTGGCTCCCATCACCTGGATGGTTGCAACAACCACATCCCCTCCGTCCTTCACACGGCGAGGGTGGAGGGACTGCGTTTCAGGGACAGCCAGCCACCGGTCCTCTCCTGGGATTCTGAGCACAGAAGCAGGGAGAAGCCCAGGGAAACCCGCATCCCAGCACCCTTTCTTAAAGCACTTCCCAGCCCTGCCCGCTCCCTGCCATGTAAAAAGGCTCCCCCGTTCACCCTGTATTTGGAGCTGGGCCAGCGCTCAGAACGGCTGGTGTAATAAGTACCCTTGCTCTCTGCGGAGAAGGAGGAAATCCTGGCTCCGGCGAACTTACAGGCAAGACTTGGAGGCATTTGCTTTATTCTAACAGCACTTAGCAGATGGGTTTCGCTGTGAGTACTGAAGCCCTGCACCTCCTTTCAAACTGCTCTGTGACGTGACTGCTAAAGTACTACAAGACCAACATTTACTATAAAGCTGAAATGTTAATATTTATACACAGTGTCCATTGGGATGGAGTAATTCATTTTTTATTAAGAAGCTATTAAAGCATTTTTCTAAATTGCCCCAAATAGGTTTCCCACCTAAAGCACGCTGTTCTCTTTTTTCCCCCTAACTCCTTTTTCTTCTCAGTGCATGGCTTTGATCTTTTGTTTGACTTGTGCTTCACAGAAAAATGCTCATAAACCTTCACAGAAAGGTTCTCTTGGCTTATAGCTTTATTCAAGAAATATGGCAGATCTGTAGCAAAACTGTTTTAGGAGCACTTAGGAAGAGAAGTCTACTTGCTGAGTTCCAGAACAAAAAGGTTCGCTTCCCCAAATGTTTAGAAAGACACTTTCCAATACAGAGAAGTCCATTCTGATTTTGGTTACAGATTGTACCACACTTTATAAAGCTTGGTCCTTTAAAGTACGAGCGAGCTTTCATGTACTTTAATTCTTAAAAAGCTTTCAAGAATGCCTCAGCAAGTCCATGCAAGTCTTTCTGAATGCTTCCCCGGTTCAGACAAGCACGAATCCTGTGGCTACAAGCAAGTCCTCGCCTGCTGTAACGCCGGGCTAGGAACCGACCGCGGAACAGGAGGGTGAGAGCTAGCAATTTGCCGTAATCCAAGATTGCTACAGTTTTATTGCAGGTCTCCACAAATTACAGATGTATGTGGAACTAATGGTTTTTCTAAGTGCCGATATGTGCTCTGCTCAGGGGTACGGAATTAAGAGCAGAAAGATTATTTCTCAACAATTAGCACTTAAGCTGCTATTACTGTAGTTTACTAATAAAATTCAGGAAGAAAAGTTCACCATATCTATATTATTCTCTCTCTCCTGTGCTGCTTTAATAATTTTTTATTTTTTTTATATAATTTCACTTTCTTCTGCTGGAAGCAAATAGGATGAAAGTAGTAATGAAAACCCTGCACGTTACCACACAGATCTGAAGCGCTGCTGCTCTTTGCATTTTGCTGTTTAAGCTTCACGAGAAATACTGTTTGCAGACGCAGGAGAAAGAGAGACCGGCCATCCTGCAAGGCCAAAGGACAATTCAGGCAAAGGATGGGGGCTTTTTCTTCACTTTTACCATATCCCAAAGCCTTTGAATCAAAGTTTGACCCAGGTCTGTGAAAGCTGAGACGCAGCGTGTCCAGGGAGGACCTCACCGAGTGCTGTGCAAGCCTGCTCTCAGCCTTCCCCACTCGCAGCTTTGGCTGCTCACGTTGACGAGAGAAACTAGATGTGAGGATCTCATTTGGTTGCAATACACAATGTAGGTTAGGGGATATAGATGCTAAAAGGGTGCTCTTGGCCCAGGGACAAGAACCTATTCTGGGAAACACGCTGTCAAAAAGGGGCTGAAGAAAGAAAGGAAACAACCTTTAAAACAAAGTCTTCTCTTTCCCATGCAACGACTCTACAGGATGAAATAGAGAAAAGCTGTGGTTTTGGAGTTCCCTGGAGTTCAGAAATCTTCTTCTGGAAATCAATAGAAACATTTGTGCCTCCTGCTGAGGGCTGCAGTCTAATTGAGAGGCACTGGAGAATGTATCTCTCCCCATGACACTCAGCAGGTTTGCACGACACCAAGGTCGGCACGGTCTGGAGATGTGGCTATTCAGTTTCGCAGGCTGCTGGTGACTTTGGGTATGTGCACAGCCGTGTGTGCTCAGAGGGGTTGTCCAGGGGAGCTATGTGAGTACGCAAAGGGGAGAGGAGTGATTGTAGAGCCCAAGGTCCTCATGGGAAAATCCATCCTGGTGCCTTCACCCAGGAGTCAGGGCATTCAAACACAAGGTTTGCTTTTCTCATTAAGGTAGGTGCCAACTAAGATGGACTTCTCTGGACCGTGTAGTGAGCCATGGTGAGGTGGGCACTTGCAGGGCTCAGGACATGACATTCTTCCACGCAGAAGTTATCTTTACAGCCCCGACTACTCCTGGGCACTCGAATCCGGCAGAGACCCAGTGCTGCCCTCCCGCGTCCCGCTGCTGGTCCCCTTGGCTTCTGCCTGGCTGCACAAGCCCTTCCATGGCTGCCCCTGAACTGCATCAGGGGACAGCATCTCTACTTCTGTTGTTTTAGTCATTTCCAGCCAGCTCACACTGAACAGGAAAATGGTGGAAATGAGCAGGGGAGAGGGGAGAGGAGAGGCCGCTCCTTGCAGCCGACAGATTTGTGCCTGGCTGAAGTGGCTGTGCAGCTCCAACCTCATGTTCCTTCACACCCCTTCTTTTGGTTTTTATTTTTCCCTTCCGATTCCTAAAAACTCAGGTCTAACTTGCCTTTTACTTCCTCTGTCTCACACGTTTCCTTTCTTCCACAGCTTCCGTTACTTACCTCCTGCCATTTTCTCTCCCGTAGCCCATCACCTCCATCTCCTCCCTCTGGCACCATTTACTGGGTGCACACAGGGTAACCTGCTTGCAGGCATACTGACAAGTGTCTCAGAGAAGCCCAGCTTGGTAGATCAGTCCGTGGCTCTGGACGAGGTATGACTGTATGAAAACAGACATGACAGATAGCACAAAACGTGGTGGCCAGCACACGAGTGAAGTTTCCGTTCTGCTTCTTCACGCTGCATAGCAGAAAGAGATGAAGGAGAGAGACAACAATAATTGGCAAAACATTGTAATTCACACAGTGCATAATCCAAAACGCCTGGAGTTCAGTACAAATCTCTGTCTTTACTCCAAGCTTTGCCTGAGAATTACAGGTAAGACTTGGGCCCATGAAACTCAATAGGAGGGCTCCCGCTTTGCCCTTGGGCTGCTTCCTCTGTGAAGAAAGGGTGCTGGGACCCGGCTGTGAGCCATAAGGAAGGATACAGAGAAGGCTGCTCCAGACTTTTATGTGCCCTTTGCTACCCTATGTGAGCAAGGAGAAAGGAAGTGTCTGGAGATCTAAAATGGATTAAAAGAAATACTTCCTTTCTTCCCCTCTGCAAAGATTGCTCAGTAGGATAAAAATTTTAAACTCATGGATAATAGTAGTATCTATATTTATACCAGCTGAATTGCTGGTTGTCCCAGTAGAGTTACAAAATCTTCAGATGAAGTGTTCTCAGCACCTTGCAGCATAAATGTTGACCCTTCTCCCTCCTCCCCAGATAACTCTGATATTATAAAATGAATAAGATACATTTTAGATTTAACCTGGAAAAGTACTGTTGCACTATCCTAATGTTCGGAAGAGAAGTTGTGTTTATTTAACACAAGAACATTAGCAGCTAGGCAGGACATTATGATTCATGGAGATCTGCACTTTTAAACTCAGGAAATACAAATCAACCTATTTCTCATTAACCTTATCTCAAAAATCTGGTCGATGGGACATACTCATAAGTTTACTCCTTTTTCGAAAAGCCTTTCCCTCCTCCAGGACTGCTGGTGTTCACCACTTAGATCAAACTGCCAAGGCTAGCCATCAGGCTATCGGCTAACTACTTCTTGGGTTAAGATGTTCTTCTCAAATTGTTTATAGGCTGCTCCCCTCTCTTTCTGCTCAAGTCTGGACCTCTGGTTTTTAAATTACATACTGTGTTAGGCATCTTATCCCATCAACCCATGAGATCTCTTCTCTGCCCTCCTCGTTTCCTTCTGTTCCAAAATAGATGGGTGCCATATGACTAATCTCCTGACACAATTCATTTCTTGCAAACCTGTATCATTTTAGTGGTTTTCTACCACACCTTCCTAATCTTAGCAATAACACAACAGAGCCGGCCTCTCGCACGCGGCGCTCGGAAAGGGCTCTCATCAGTGTGCTTGACACTGCTGGAATAGCTTCAGTGGATTTAAACATCAGGCCTATATACCCAAAGAGCTCTCTTGGCTTTCTGACAGCTGCCTAGCATGGTGCAGATGGTTTTAGTTTATTCCCCATTTACCACCAAATGATTTCCCCTTTAAAATTAATAGAAGAAAAATATTTGGAAAGTGATAGCTGGTTGTTAGATATTACTTTTAGTGTTCCTGTTCATATTTTTCTTTTCTTTCTTTTCTTTCCCATATGCGCTTGTTCTTGTGATCTTGCAGGGTTGTAAAGTTATGATTCAGCAAAGAGCTGAAGGTGAGAGCATAGTCCCGCTGATGCTGCGGCCACCGCTGCAGCCAGGACCACTTCCCCGGTGTGCCTTCTGGGGGGGTGCTCAGCTTGGTCACCTCTGCCACAGCACCCCAGCTCTGGGGTCACCGTCGCCTTCAGGATGTGGAGGAGGAGGTGGTGCGCGTGGTGCCATCCCTGTGTTTGCTACGGACATGATTTTGGGATGCAGCATGTGGATGAGGGAGGTTTTCAAAAGGTTTTCGAAGGAGTGTACAAAGAAACCCCCCGTTGCCTGTGTTTATTGCTTTTGGGGACATCCAGCCTCTCAATCCAGACCATCCCAAGGCTGGAGAGAAGAGGAGGCTTTTGATTCATGCAGAATTGATAGCGTCTATTGAAATTAATTCCACATGGGGAAGTAAGCACTGTCTCTGCATAGTAACACCCAGTGTGGAGTATACTGCCGAGTTCAGGCTCTGAACGCTCTGAAAACGCTTGAAGGCAGAACATATGTTTTGGGGGGTTTTGAAGATACCACAACCCATGAGATATCTAAGGCAGCATGAACGTGTTTCGTATAACCCACGAATGTAAAAAAATAAAAATTCTCAGAAGGCTTGAAACTTTTCCCATACATATTGCACTCAAATGAGTGTGACCGAGGTTTCTGGAGGGTCTCTACTCATTTATCCTCATATAATGAGAAGATGCCTTCACCTTCTAAGTGGATCTTGTTGGGATCTAATCTAGGAGGCATTCAGCCGGGCCTTAGAGCACCTGCCCCAGGGCAGCACTGTTAGACATTACCTCTGCTGCTCCTGTGCATCTCCTCTTTCCTCCTTTCAGCTGAGGAGGCTCTGAAAGTGTTTTGGCCTGAGTCCGATAGGTCAACTTCTTCAGTGGCGTAAGGTAGAGTGATTTCATTGATTTACCAGAGCTACACAGATTCACATCATCTGGGAAGCTGACACAAAGGATTTACAGTGAAAAAGGTACATCATATTTTTATTATTTCCTGATGTTGGTTTATTGTTATGACATCACATTCTGGACAATGATAATTCAAAAGCCTTCTTTTATAGCCTTTTTACTGGACTGCATAGACAGAGGTTTAGGCTCCGTTCAAAGGCTCGACTGTATAGTTTTCACTCAAACTCAACCCAGCATGGGTACAGTCGGCGCAGCAGGAGCAAGCCTGATGACAGTGTTGATAGAAATGAACATTAGCTTTAACGGAGCAATCCAAATCACAGGAAGCATCTGGCATGTTTTGATATGTTTAATTGCAATATTATCTATAGCTGAGGGAAGCTGATCAGGTTTGGGCTTGCAGTCTCCCATGCCCTGTTGCCGTCATCTGCTCTGAATCGGGAAGAGTAGTGCTGGTGAACTTTGCAAGTCTTGAAGAAGCTGCTGGCCCTTATTTGAAATATTTGTCCTTGGTGCCTGCAACGTAAGTGCACTCACTGAGCAGCAAGTCAGCTGAGATGGCTGGTTTCCACTAGAAACTTAAAACTTTGAGCATTTCTTCCTGTCTCTCATCCTCAGCTCACAAGGAATGTGACTGGACAGAAAGAGCCTGAAGTGAAGTCATGTAGGTGCTACATTCACTGCAGTGAGACTTTTTATTATGGCAGATAAGGGAGTATGCCTTGTGTAGAAGTCTATTTTGGCAGGATGACTTGTGATCGAGGACATATAAATTTTTTAGTCTATAGGTCTAATTAGCCTTTCTTATTTAATTAATTGTTCCAGGTGATTTTAAGTGGAATCTATTTGAAAAAAATAGAGAAATCAGATGAAGAAAGACCAGAAGACAATTATTTTATATGACACAAAATACTTCCCACTGACTCCTCAGCTGGTGCAGCCCACCTGGCCCACCCATCCTTTGGGAGAGATGGCAAGCTTCACATTAGCTCCGGTATTTGTTGTGACCGTTGACGCTGTTCCACCCACTTTCTGAGTGTTGTACTGAGGGCTGGACAAATCATAAGCAAAACACACAATGATAAGAAGGTGTAGTGATAACACAACACTGTATTTTTGCCTTTTATTTCTATGTTTTAGATGTATACTTATGTGTCCTTGAGGCTTGAACTGATACTACAACAAATTAACATCTCCTTGGAGGTACGTGACAGCATTGTATAGCAAGACTTCAAAGCACGTATGAGACGTTAGTCTCCCTAATGTACTGGGGGCATTAAAGGAGGGACTGGTGCGTGTGAATAAATACCTCTAAGCTTTAAGTTTAAAATTACCCTAGCCTTCAATGCGTAGCATTCAAGGGACAGGTATGGGAATGCCTGCCTGCTCCAGGCAACGGGTTGTGCTGGCTCGGAGGGGAGGTGTCTGTCTATACTGACTCTGTCCCTTTCCCAGTTTGCAGTTAGACGCAGAGCCTGAACCCTGTTCTGGATTTTATGCACCTACCCAGTGCATCTGATGAAAGCAACTGGCTTCTCTCCCTTTGGAGACACATCTGGAAGAGGAGTCCAAGGGCAATTGCTCATGAGTAGGAGCTCTCAGCTCAGCCATGTAATTGGAAATGACCCATATTCCCATTTTTTTGGAGCTAGGTTAACATCACTGTCTCAGCTTCCTGAACAGTCAGTGGGGAGGGATCAGTGATTCATCCCACCCAGCTTAGGCCCATATTTTAGGCAGGAATGAATTGCCCTCTGGCTGATTAAAATCTTAGATGAGACATCTAACTTTTAAATGACTAAACCTTGGTGACACAGATCTCCTAAATGCAGAAAACCTGTTTAACTTGGCTACTCTTTTGACCTTTATCTGGAAAAAAACCCCAGTAACTTTTCATCAACACCAAACACGTTTACTTTTTTATTTACTACTATCCCACTGCTTCCTGGGGTCAGCCCTCCTTTAGCTTGTGGGCGTTTGCCTCAATTAAAACCACAGCGTAGCTGCTCTAGTACAACCTCCTACACCTCCCCAGGCTACCAGGGCATCTGCTCATTTTCCTGATGCTGTCAAAGTGTCTTTAGCTGCCCTTGTGCACGTGATGGAGGAGAGGAGCTCATCCCAAAGGTTTGCACTGCTGACGTTATTGCAGGGCTCTGTCACTGAGGGGACTCAGTCCCCTCGGAGCAGAGAAGCCTTTGGACGTTTGTCATTGGAAAACAGAGAGCACCACACACCCAAGGTGTCTGCAGCCTTACACCTCTGTGCGTCGCCTTCCCAGCAGTGGAAATTCACATCTCTACATCCCAATCACCCATTGCAAAACTGTGGGACTGGCGCAGGTGCATTGAACTCACAAAAATAAGAAGTGCTTTGCAAGCTTCTCAGATGAAGGTTGGCTTTTCTCTGCTTAGTCACCACTGGATAATTTTACTGAAACTCGCAACAATGGGTGAAAGGGAAAACTCATGTAAACGAATTTAACGCTCTATATACAGTACAGCAGCCTTAGTAAGGGAACTAAAGTGAGGCCAAATTCAAGGCCACATCCTGAAAAGTGCTAAGTCCCTCAGCTCCCAGGGGCAGGATGTTCAGCATCATCTAGAACGATGGCCCTAGGCTGTACCATGCTTGGTGAGCTTTCAAAGGCGCTTCAGAAGAAGTCCTGAATACCAGTAAGGGTATTTCAAAGCAACCCTGTTGTAGAGCGTATTGGAGTTAGTACGTTAGCTGTGATGGTGTGGAGCAGGCAGGGAGCGGTTGCTTCTGAATTGTTTATTGATCTATTTCCTCATTTTTAATTTTCTAGAGCATCTCACAGCTATGCTTAAGCAAACAGCAGCATGTTAAGTTTATTAGGAGCTGCATGTTAGTCTCTGAATTTCCATAAAGTATTCGAGCAAAAGAAAAGCAAGTTGTGTAAGTAGTTTGGTATCAGCAGCCCTCCGTCTGAAACAGGGGGGTATGAGTAGGGGTCCCAACCTGCTGATACACCCTGGGATGCCCTCTGCTCCGCTCCACATGCACGTGTGCATCTGACTGTTTTTGAATACTTTCCCATTTCCAAGCCAAGCAATTAGCCAAAATTCAGGGCCCTGGATGTGGTTTTATTTAGAAAGACAAATTGAGTCCGGTGTTGCTTGACCTAAGCCTGCCTCTTGGTGAGGAGCACGCTGAGTCTGGTCTCCTGAGCAGAGCAGGAATGGACCGAGTACACAGCTCCTTTGCTCACAGGTTTAGTCTTTCTTGTCTGCACTCAGGCTAAAAGCGTTCTTGCTGAGCTTTCCTCCAGCCATGCTCCCAGCGCTTTTTGCGTCGCTCTGCCGCTTCTTTCTCCGCTTCTGTTTTTCTCTTCCTTTTTTCACATATAATTTACTATAATAACACTAAAACGTCTTTTACTAGTTTCAGTGTACGGAGCAGAGGTTCCAACTTTAGCTGGCCTTCACTTCCATGAAAGAGATTAATTCTTGCTAACGCTCATTGCCATAAGCAACTCCAGTCAGATTTCACCCAACTCTGCAGCACTGCTTTCCTCGCTGCCTCTGTCATTTGTGTGCATCCCCATCCGTGCTTACTTAGCCTCGTGATTTTACAGGTTTTGCTGTTACCAGAAAAGTCATTACTTATCCACGACCAGTTACTTTTGGGGCTGCACGTCCTAGAAGTGTATTTAAGACCTTGAGGTTCCCAGGTAGAGTTCAGAAAAGCACAAAGGTAAATCTCTGCCCTACAAGCTGATCTAAGTCAAAACTTCATGAGAAAAAGGCAATAGCAGAGGTCAGCCTTTCCAGGTCAAGGCTAATTACTGAAAAGAATGGAAACAGCCTTGAAGTTGTTAAGGGAAAGGGGATAGACAGAAGATTATGAATGCTTCCTGTGTTCCATAGGAAATGAAAACTTCCTATTTTCCTTTCTTAAGCCTATTTCCTATCGAAATCAGGAGCTATACCATTTAATTGTGCGTATTGGTTAAGAAAGATGGGGATTATTTTCATGTAGCGCACACATGTAACCAAACCGAGGTGTACTGTGTCAAATTCTGACAGAAGGAAGCCAGCTTCCATTCCCAGCATGGATAATTAAATGCTGATGAAGCAATTTAATTCTAAGGATTTTAATCAGAAACTGTAACTTTTGCATCTATAAAACTGTGAATAATAATGCACTGAAACTGATTTATGAAACAAATGTCCTTATTAGTCTGGATAATAGAAGGCTTCTGACAGTCATTCTCATCTCCTACCCTGTGCTGTGTCATTGCTGTGGTGCTGTTTTAAATACAATATATCGCTTTGCTGAGCGTGCCAGAGGCACATGTGATGGGAGAATCACCAGACACCTTTGAAAAATCTAAAATACATATGTTTTTCAAAAGTGGTAGAAAGATACAGTGACAGGTATGGTCCTGCTGTATAGTTTCGCGTACTCAAAGACAAACAGAGATGCATCTTGTGATTGTAAACTGTTTGCAAAGGTGAGAGTGGGGGGGTTGTTACGGCCTCCTCGAACACAAGTTCTGTGTCATGAGCTTTGCCACACAGGGTGTTATTTAGGGCAAGACCCCCTCCTACCTGCAAAGAAGTAAGGTGACTTGTTGATCAGTCATGGTGGTACCTCTGAGACCTACGAGGACTATAACTGGACAGGGAGGTGGATCTCAAGGGCGTTGCTAGTAACACAAGAACAGCCACATGTGGTCCTGCTTTTCTCCTGCTTTTTTTCATGCTCTGGGGAGACCAAAAGTCTGGATTGCGGGGGGAGACGCCAGCGGGTGACATTCCTCCAGGTCTTGGATCTCGTTGAAGTTGCTGTGTCTTTGTTGGGATATAAATGCCAAACCTAAACCATCCCAAACGGAGCACATTATGAACCTTTGGCAAAATAGTCTTATAACAGCGCCTTAGATAGAGATGAATTTGTCTTGGCCCCAAGTGCAGCTGCAGTCTAGGAGTGGTAATTCATTGTAAACACCTTTAGAGCATGTCAGGCCTCATAAAACCCCTATCTTAGACTATGATGTAGCTTTAAAGACAATACTCTGCAGTTATGTAGGGCCAAAGTAACTCCTTCTATGCATCTGCTGAGCTGATTTGTTTTCAAATGTTGATTTAAATTTTAGTTTTTATTATGTGATATTGCTAAAACTATGGTTTTATGGCAAATGTGTTCCAGTGCAATAAAAATGTGCTTATTTTTCTGCCTACTCCCTGAACTAAGAATAAAATGCCTTAAGGGACTATATATATTTAATAGATTTTCTGAATTAAAAACCCCTACGATTAAAATCATAATCTTTGGTGGTCCCACATAATATTTTGTAGCTGACATTCATATATAATGTAATACAATCCTGTTTTTTGATGGGACTTCTGCCTTTGCTAAGTTTCCTCTCTGCCTAATTAATGTTTCTGCCTGCCATTGATTTTTCAGATCCACCCAGCTTTCGTTTGTTATTTTCTTTCACCGATTATTTTAATAGCGTGCCTTAATGTAGCATATGTTTGGATTCCAGCTCCAGTTTTACCCCAGCCATTATTAACAATGTAAAGCTCCTCCTTTATATGACAATGCTAATGTTTTTAGCTGTGCTTAATTAGCCCCGTCTTAGTAGGGAAGCGCTGTTGAAGACTTGTGTCTTATCTCCCAATGTTTCAATTTCCGCTTTTGCTAGCAGATAAAAGTGGATGATAATCCTGTGCTGCAGGTTTGGGGCACAACCATCTGCAGCCTTACTTTAGAGTGTAAACAGGCAGATTGCTTCCTACTTAAACTGCTACCACATTAGACTGTTATCTTCAGGCTAACCATAATTACATTCATGTACCTTCAGAGGATGTTCATTACAGGAAGATGCCGTCTTTTTCTTGAATCCTGGAACAAGTGTACTGCAAGTCTGGAGCAATAAAGCAAGGGGAAGCGTTAAAATACAGGTAGGAAGGAAAAAAAATGAAAAAAAAAAAAAATTCCAATAAGCCAAAAGGATGTTTGGGTGGCAAAGGGAAATAAAAGGTAGGAAAAACCCCACACGTTAAATCTTGCTGTCACATGGAGCTGAATCAGCCCGGAGCGTAAGAGCAAAGCAGAGCTCATCACACCGATGGAAGCACACGAGGACAGTCAGAGCAGCAGCTTGGCCAGAGCAAGTGTCCCGGAGCAAGGTGGAGTATGTGCGCGGGGCGGCTTCGCTCCTCCTGCGCCAGCAAGTGAGGTGGGGTGGCAGGGGGTCAAGGTTCCCCGTCACTAGTGTCTCCTAGCGTGGCCCATGGGTCCAGGAGCCGGGTGGGAACAGAGCATTAACCCACACCGGCTGTGCCAGCCATGATACGTCCAGACAGCAATGATGGCTGTATTTTTCAGACAATGTATATAACACACAGTGGCAGACATTCATTTCACTGAGCAAGTAGATGTAACAAAGCTTCAATCGGTATTATTTCTGAATCAAGAAGGCATATAGCAATCGAGCCTTTATTTGCACTTAATGGCTATATGCTAACATATATTTGTATGTTTAAAAATTAATGTGATCAGGAAGATGGTTGGAGACTGAAAAAAAAAAAAGATTAATCAAGAGACAACTTCTACATCCATATATGCAAAGGTGCTGGGGTAAGAAACATTGCTTTGTTCAGACCTCAGGTGAAGTTTGAGGTGGGACAAATCTGACTCCTCGCTTGTGATCAGAGGAACTTGTTGCTGCCATTGCGCTGGATCCTGTCCCTAACGATGACCAGACCAGATGTTTTGGTTTTAAAAAAAGCTATAGTCAATTAAATTGCTGTGCAAGGCACTGGCAGCACCAGCTTTCAGTAATTCCCTGTCTTTATGTGGATGTGATGTGATGGGAGTGGAAAGCAAAAGCAGAAACTTAGTATGACCCTTGCCACAGGCATCTTGAATAAAGCACTCTTGGCCACTAGACAAACGCAGGCCTCGATCCTGCAGAAGCCGATTAGTTTTATACTCACAAATAGTCCCAGTGTGCCATAAAAGCGTGCAGAAGTTTATTGGAAGATGCCCTGAGAAGGGAAGTGGGAGTGAAGCAAGCTGGAGAAATGACTAATAAGTAGAGGGGAGTTAAGCACAGGGTAGCAGAAGTTCAGCCACTTGGCTGATCCATAAGGTGGGTGGGTTACAGCTGGAGCATCCCATCAGATAAAACAACAGGAAGAGCTGAGTGATGGCAACCACAGGGAAGCCGACCACCAGGCAGACCAAAAAGTGGAATGATCCTTTAATACCACCAAGCTGGGTGAGACAGGAGATGAGAAGAGGATACATAATGTGATGAATGGAATTACTCACATCTCTGACTCAGGACTGAATGGGTGTTACTACTTAATGCTTTTTTTTTTTTTTTGTGATTGTATTTTGGTTATTTTACAAGGAACCAAGTCCCAAGGGAACATGCCATGAAGCCCTTGGGAAAGCAGAGGTTACTAAGCCAAAAGAGATCAGGTGGAGAGTTTGCAAATGTGTGAACAAAAAGAATGCGTAACCTAAACATCTGAGGAATTAATATCTAAACAATCGTCTTAGGTGAGACGATTAGGTCATGGTTGCAAATATGAAGGAACGGACATGCACCACAATCTTTAAATCTCATTGTAACAGGCCAGGGGACCATGTAAGAGCAAATGAAGAGGGGAAGCCAGAAGAATCCTGTCCAATCTGCCTATGACAACTTTGGAGGGGTGAGTGTTTAATGCAGCGTTTCCCAAGCTCCTCAAGTTTTGCTCCAGACTACCCAGCCACATCCCTGTCTCTGCTGCTCTGAGTACCTGCTCTTTTTAACCAAATGGCCACAAAATATAAACTCCATGCACTTGGATGTGACCGGCAATCTTGCGTAAAAAGAGGAGAAGGCTCATCATCTCGGTGGACCCTGAAGAGGCAGGTTGGAAGCCAGACAACAAAACCCGTTTCAGCCTTGCCTGAGCTATAGTATATCCTCTTTGGCAGGGAGGATCGCTGCTCCCCAGCGCAGAGCTGAGCCCTTAGCTCGGCACAGCAAGTCCCACACTGGGAACGGGTGCCTCACCTTTGGGAGAGCCTCATAAGACGTGTCCCTCTGCTGAGCGCCCACCCCTGGGGCCCCTAACAGCAAAGGCACCACTTCTCAGGCACACGCCTATGGTCCTGGGACAAAAAAAAGACTACTTGCATGCAAAGCTTTTACAAATTTGGTCACTGTGACCAAACTTTATTACCCATTTTATGGAGCTGTGACAAAAGTCTAGGAATCAAACAACATGGGGATCACAGAGGCTATTATGTTTATTGTGCTGAACAGACTGTGATAATCCATTAAAGGAACATTTTCAACAAGCAAGCGATTCGAAGTACAATCATAGACAGCAACTCTATACGAAGAACAAAGCAAAAAGTTAGAAGACACTCAAAAGAAAAAGTAAACTGTAGTTAAACATCTTGAAGCGTTTTTTTTTTTTTCCTGCAAACACACCTCTCTTGCAGAAATGGTAGAAGTTAAATGTCCAGTCTTAGTTAGCAGTGACCAATGACAGCAAAGAACAGTCGTATAAAATTTATCTCCCACAAAAATAAACTATATATATAAAAAATTTTATGATGTTCTCACTGATTCAATGGCCACATGCAATTTTTCAGTCTGAAAAAATGAGGTATAGTAGGCCCTAAGAGGTAGTAATGTGTTTTGATTGTACTACAATATATAGAAAATAAAGATTCAGTTCATCAGAGTGGTAAGTCTCTCGGAGGTTGAAGCGTGACACACACCCAGCGATTATTTTTGTGTTAGCCACTGAATACTATGGTTTTTAAAAAAAGCAAAAAAACCAACCCCAAACCCCAAAAGGGACTTGCTACGGCTTGATTTGATGCCCTTTGAAGTCAGCAGAATTCCTTCTGCTGTCCTCAAGTGACACTGGATTTGGCCTGTTAGAGCTCCTGTGTAGCTAGGATGACTTCTCTTTCGCTCAATATTAACGTGTCTAGTTGTAATACTCCGATCAGCTCTTTCTCAGCGATTTCCGTCACTGAACCCTCTGCGGGCATTCGAGGAGGTCCGCATTTCTTGACACTGCCTCTTGGAAGAAGCCAGTAAGTAGTTATCTTTAACTGCATTTGGCTCGGTACTAAAGCCATACCAACAGACGCCTTCCTGAGAAACTACCCCTGGCCCAGTTATTAATACAATGGTACAACATACTGACTAAGAAAGAGAGGAAGAAGGGAAATAAAACAGAAAGAGAGAAAACGAAACAGGAGGGGAGAGAGAGAGAGAGAAAAAGAACAACAAAAGTGAAAGAGAGGAGAATAAAAAACCTCTACATAAGAAGCATTTAAAATAAATCTGGCTGAAACATATTACAAAATCACATTTGTGTAAAATACATGAAAATACTTGTCAAGTATTTTCTTACAATCTACTAATTATTTTTTTAAAACACATATTTGTGATTGCATTATGCAAAAGCTGAGCTTGTTGCTTCCCACCTACAAAGCTTCAAGTTTCTTTGAAGGTTTTTTTTTTGTTCATTTTTTTTTTAATATGAAAGTAATTTAAAATGTGTTCATTTTCCACAAGTTATTTTACAAAAATACTTTTGAATTAGGGATTAGTTGCAGTCCTAACTGTTTCAAACGTCTCAAAACTAATGCTGAAAGTAACAAGTTCATTCCATTTAAAGTCTGGAGGTAGGTCTTTGTCAATCAATTAGTCCATTTCTTTAAACAATTCATTTGAGGTACAAACTTGGACAGTAATATTTAAACATTACAGCTAAATTTTTTTCTATGTCATGTAGTGTCATTGAAGAAAATTATCCTCACAAACCTATCAGCAATTCAGTACAAAAATATATTCAAGTTAACAGTACATTACACAGAAGTCTAGCAGAGAATAGGGTAAGTACATTTAAAAAAAACAAAACAAAACAAAACAAAAACAAGAGAAAGAAAAATACATAGTCATGCCAAAACACAATAAAGATATTGCTTCCTTAACTGCAATTAAGTGTTGAAGTAGAAATAAGGGGAAAATGCAGATACTCATGATATATCTACCCAGTAAAAATTTCCTGCATTGAATGTGTATAGCAGCATGTATTTATCAGTCTGTTGAGTTATTTGTAAAAATCAGAGGTAGTATTGAGTAGTGGGGTAATATTGCATCTGGTGCTAAAAGTGCTGCTTTGAATGAAAAGATGGAGAAATGCCACTGGCACAGAGGTGCTCAGTGAACCATCCTATGTCAAAATATATCGCTTAAAGTAATGCACAAGCTTAGCTGAGGTACATTGGTGTTGGTTCTTACATCATGACTGATGAGTAATGAGGAGAGATTCAATTCTTTTGAAATACTGGTACGGGGCGAGTGGAATTAGTTGAAACTAAGCAAAACATCTGGATTATTTTTGTTCCGATAAATTCAGGATTAATTTTGAGGTACCTTTCGTATGTTTTAAAACACTTTACTCAATAAAGACTTAGTCATTAATGGCATAAGAGTGTTTGGTGTCAGTCATTTTTGTTTCCAGAGAAAACACCTGGCTCTACAGAAAGCCGACTCCGTTTGGCTTCCCATCATCCAGAAGATGAGGGCTGTTCATTTTATTTACTATTACTTCTGCCGATATGTTTGTATCTATAACTATGCAACGTATCTTTGTCTTTCTTCCCTTTTGCAAAATGAAAGTACCTTTTTCGTGTTGATTTCTTTCTTCCGATTGCCAGCTGAATGAAGTGAAAGATCAGCTTTCAATTTTTTTCCTGAAATAACAGTAAGTCTTAAAAAAAAAATAAAAATCAAGTACAAGTCTACATGAAGGTTACCAAAAAAAAAAAAAAGAGTAGTATCTATCCCTTATCTTTGGTGTTCTAAAACAGGGAGTTCACTAAGCAGGGAGTGGGTTGCTGGAAGTGTTGCAAGGCTTTAGTGTTACACACCCAGCCTTTCCTATTTCAATGCCCTTTATAATGACTATGTTACAAGTTTCTTGTATATATGCAGTGCAGTGAATGACATAAACCTGATTCGGAGTTCTTCTTGACCCATTCACCCTTACTTAGCAGCTCAAACAAACTATTAGTAGGTTAAGAAAAAAGAAAACAGTAATTAAAAGTTGCATCCTTAATCTGTGTCCCCTTGTGTTACAGCAGTTTTTCACTAAACCTGGGACTGTGAAGGGATTACAAAGATGATGATTAGTCAAATCCTTTTTAAGGTTATGCGATTTTTTTTTCCCCCCAGGCAAAAGTGGAAAGACCATGGCAATAGAAAATAAGTGGTCAAGGCAGTGTCTTCTCCCTTCAAAAGACCCAACTGCTGATGAGGTAGAAATTGCATGGTGTGGTCTCCTAGTCTTCCTCTGCAGACTCTTGTGAGGACGTTTCTTCAGTCTCTTCCTAGAATACAGAAAGAGATAAAATAAATACTGTGGCGACCGTGCACCTTGGACTCCCACCTCACTCTTCTCTCACACTGCTGTCAATTACCTCCTGATCTAACAAAATGCCCTTGGCAGCTGCTGTGACATCTCAAGAAGCCACCTTGGGGAGGATAGGAAGGTCCTCTGCTCTCTGATCCCCCCACTTTGCCTTGCCAGGTCTTCCTCCTCCACCAGGAGTGCCAAGAAAAAGTAATCTGAGCCGTGCTGTCATGGGCCTCCTACGGCCAGCAGACAGGGGCAGCTAGAAAATGGAAAGCATGTTAAGTAGGTATCCAACATTAAGCGGGTGCTCTGGGAAGCCTTCTCCTCCACGCTAGTGCTGCCTTCATGTTTGCCTTCAGCAGTCCTGACTAAATGTGATGCTCTTATGCTGCTTATTTAACAAACGTGCAGAACCTTTCAGGATGCGGGCAGTAAACTGGGGGCAATAAACATTCCTGATAAAAGGGGCTCAGTGAAAAGTTGTTTTTTTATCAAGCGCTGCACATCATCGCCTAAGACAGCACGTGAAAAAGATCTAGGAAGAAGAGGAATTTACCCCCTCGGCCAACTGAGACCTTTTAAGAATGACCAGCTTAAAACAGCTTATAACAGTCTTCATACTTTAATAGATTTGATTTTCCACATGGCTTCATTTTGTCTGGGTGGCTAACTGACACAATTTATAACTCTCTTCCTTTCCCAGGCCACTACAGTACACCATTCAGCAAAGCATGCCTTAAAGCTTCCCTGCGTTACATGACCAAACTTCCATTCATTAGTGTTTGAAACACCTCAGCTGTGAAGGGCTCCTAAATGCTACCATGTGTGACACCGCTGCGGAGGAGCGGCATCAAGGAGAAACACTGGGCTTTAATCATAGGCCACTGCTTGCTGCAATCCCCTTTCAAAAGGTTTCAACCTCCCCCCCCTCCACCTCCCCACAAGAAAAGGCTGAAAAAAAAAAAAAAAAAGCCGTAAATCCAGGGAATAAACATAAGTATAAATGAATGGATGACAGCTTAAAAAATATAACCATAGCAGCATCAAGCCATGAGATTTCACACTGGTTTTGTTTAGTCTGCTTTGGGTTATGTGGGAAATGTGAAAAGCATGAAGCAAAGTCTCCCCCCGCCCCTGCCCTTCATACCCCCACCCCTGCTAAAGCTTGGGCCTCAGATATTTAAGCCAGTAGGTTTATACCTCTTGACTAGGAAACAGGCCGTGACCCTGGGGTACTCTCTCGAGCACCAGGCACAAAGAAAGATGTAGCATGATCAAAGCTCTGGATGGAGGAAAGAGAGCAAAGTCAAGTGTCAGCTGCCCCCTGACCTTGAGTTTTCAATTAATATTTAAATTCCAGAAGACACCAATCTATCATGCAGATGAACAATTTCTTCCTCGCAACAACTCGTGTCCACTCGTAGTGGGGTTATATTCACCATGCTGCTACAAAAATGATCCCCGACTCACAAAACGATTAAGGAAATTTTCCTCCGTCCCTGGCGGCGCTGGGGGACCTGAGCTCACACTCCCATCGAATCCCATGAACGCGTAATGCATTTTCCTTGCTTATCTTCCCTGCAGAACAAGACCGTGACTGTTACAACATTTCAGTCACGAAGAAAAATGGTATCTACAGGCACCTAACGCAAGGCTAATTTGGGCTGCATGTGGAGACACAGTGCAAAATATGTTGGTCTGAGCCTTGGTAATTCGGAATTAGGGATGAGCATGGCAAATACTGGCTTAGCTTCCAAGCCAAGTATTTCAGTTAAAAATTATGACTGTGGGTTCTGTGCTCTTAACATAATACAGGTAGACATGTTTTGGTATTTGATGAGGATCATTTGATGATGATTCCTTACAGCACCACAGTCAGCCCTGAGCCTCCCATCATCGTTTCCCAGAAGACGGCAGAGCACGCGTGGGAGCGGAGCGGCAGCTCTCTTTGTTTTATGCTTGGCTTGTCAGGCGACTACTGAAACCTGATGGACTCATTTTCCATGAAGGTAGACTTCCGATCACAGCATAAGAAGGATGGGGGAGAGGCAAAATATGTGGAAGGACATACTCCAGGGCCCAGCGAGGGTGGCCACAGAGAGCCATTTTAGTTAAAGAGTTGCCCACTCTAGTGATTTTTACTGTGAATCTCATGCAATTTATTTCCTCCTTGTAGCCCCTGCTGCAGTGACCAAGAAAATTAATGAGAAGCTCTTCCTTTGTGTGTGTATATATTTATGTGCATGTAACGAAGGATGAGTTTCTCTCCTCTGCATATGTACATGTAAATGTGAGTACCCGCAGTACCTGGAAGCATGAGAAACCAAAAATAAAGCCACCCCCTCCAAATATTTAAATAATAAACTAATTATTAAAAAATATTTGAGACTTGCAGACTTCAAGTTCACATCTGTCTTGGGAAATACTTTTTTTCATGAAGCTGGCAAAGGGAACAGATTGTTGTGCAGCAAAAAGAAAATGTTTCTACATTTAAGTTCATTCCTTGCAAAAGCCTAAGGTAGCTCAGTTACAGACGAGTGGTTTTAAGCCAACCTATCATGTAAGTCTCTTGTCGAGACACAGATAGAGACATGATTGCTGCTCTGAAGTGCTTAGAAGTCAAACAAAGGGATAATACAAATCAGACATATATGCATGGAGGGACCCAAAGGAAGAAGTGAGTAGAGGTTCTGAAAGAGAAAATGCAGATGTGTAAGACAGGAGCAGAGAGGGATTTTTTTGCACTTGTAAAAAACTGGTTGCAAATATCAGAAGGTTGTCCAGCTGTGACCCTCAACCCATCCTCAGCCCCCACATGCACACACTGCTCTCCAAAAGATGGCGCAGGGCAGGGAGGGGTAGGGGGGGAGGGTGGTGGGCAGGAGTTTTGAAAACTGTGCACCCCTTAGAAGTTGCAAACCAGCTCTGTGCTGAGTTGTTTCAGCCAGAGATTCACTGACATGCATTGCTTGGCATGTCAGGGCACTGGGCACCTCAGGGGAAGGATGCTTTACCATCAGTTAGTGACCTCCAGGCACTCATAAGACCTCACAGACCCACCAGGATCAACAGCATAGCCATGTATCATAGGATCAATCCCTGAGTCAAAAGTCAAAGGAGGAACCAAGGCTGGAGTGAAATACTTTGTAAGTCCAGATGTGCTTCCGATCAAGTTGAAGAGAAGGGCAAAAATTAAGAAGGAAAAGCATGGTCATTAGAGCAGCCATTAGAAATCCAAGTCACTCAGTCACAGCAGGACAACCACACAGAGCATAAATTCAGCAACACCACCACAGGAAGCACTCAGCCAAGAAGCAAAGGTTTCAAGTTACACGGCAGCCTTAATTCAGGTTGTTCTCACTTTTTTGGTGCATTCACTGTAGTTGTGGAGACAGAATGGTGACATGTGTTAATTGAGCGTAAATGTTCATCGACCCAGTTTTGCCTTGAACAGCTACTCCCCTGGTTATTTGTTTTCAGCTGCAGCAAACTGGCAACAGGCTGGGCTACCAGACTGCAAAGGGAAACCTGAGAAAGCTTCAAACTAACCAGGTTGGATCCAGCTAACAGGGAAGCCACAGCCACACAGACCTCAGGGTGAGTAGGACATGCACCTGAAGGGCAGGGTAAATACTCACATGTGTAGCTCAGGCTTTACTCCTTGCTGCTAAGACAAAATCCCAGATGGCTCCCTGCCCATCCGTGTGCCCCGCATGCATGTATCCTCAGGGGCTGACTGACACAGGGATGCGCCGCAGAGGCAGTTTTACATGGCATGTCCTGTCCTTGGTTGTCCCATGCATGGGTACATGTATCCTGAGTTACTACAGGTCACAGCGTGATATTGTAATACAAACTGCAAGCCAGCACCCTGAGCTGCTTCAATCCTTAATTTCTGTAACTGCCCCACCAAGCTGGCAGTGATGTGGAGCTGCTGTCTCTCCCAAAAAAGAACACCAAGAAGGCTTTCTCCAAATCTCCTATGTGCACAAATGCTTAACAGGTCTTCTGTTGAGAGGTATCACTGGCAAACGGCTGGGAGATGTGTACACTGGACTGGAACTCACCAGTGCAGCCCCCTCACCTCTCACTGGCACTGGGTCCCAGCAGGAGAGAAAGGACAGATGTTTCCCAATGGCTCACAGCAGGTATCTGCCCTGAAAAGGACTACTTTGCGAGGGACTGCCACTGCTGTTGTTAGGCCTGATTTAACAATGGTGAAGGCAACGAAAAGGATCACGAGGCACCAGTTAGAAATGCTACCTGCAGCCAATATTCCTATCTCCTATGCAGACAGGCTGAGAGAGTTGAGGTTGCTCAGCCTGGAGAAGAGAAGGCTCTGGGGAGACCTTATTGCAGCCTTCCAGTACCTGAAGGGGCCTACAAGAAAGGTGGAGAGGGACTGTTTACAAGGGCAAGTAGTGACAGGACAAGGGGTAATGGCTTTAAACTTGAGGAGGGTAGATTTAGATTAGCTACAAGGAAGAAATTCTTCACTATGAGGGTGGTGAGGCACTGGAACAGGTTGCCCAGAGAAGCTGTGGATGCCCCCTCCCTGGAAGTGTTCAAGGCCAGGCTGGATGGGGCTTTGGGCAACCTGGTCTAGTGGAGGGTGTCCCTGCCCATGGCAGGGGGGTTGGAACTAGATGGTCTTTGAGGTCCCTTCCAACACAAACCATTCTACGATTCTATGATTTGGACTTGCCCAACACACTATTTCAGAATAACGACATCCTTGGTGGGATCTGGTTGCCTGAAGATAGGAGCCCAGAGTTGTTTTAGATGCCCTGGGTATTTCGTCTGGCATCTAGCAGCCAGGCCAGAAGGGTACTGGTCTCCTGTATCATGCCTGCCTGCTCTATGTGGATGTCTGTGATCCCCCGGGACACCTAAAAGGGCACAGAATAGCAGTGTCGAGATGCATGGACCCACTAACCCTCTCCAGAGCTATGATGCTGCATCTCTGCTTTTGAAGGTTCTTCACTGTGGAAAACCAAACTATTGTATGCTGCAGGAATATGTGAAGTGATAACCACTAGCATGTGCACACCTCATTCATAAAGCTCAGGAGTGGCAACATCCAGAACGATCGTATTTTCTTTTCTGACCTGAAAAGATGTGTTCCCCATGTTCCCAAGAGACTTCCTTCCCATGACATCCTGCATGGGTGAAATGTAGCTTTACCTGCCACACAAGGCCTCCCTTTGGTGATCCACAATTGGTTGGTGCGGGCTATTTTTCTATCAGTACAACCATCCTGGTGTCCTCAAGAACACACAAGCTTAGTTGGGTCTTTGTACGTCCTCCGTATTCCCTTTTTTGCTGGACCCCCACAAAGTGATCACAACAAAACCCGATGATGAGACAATTGTTGATGTTTGAGAGGAGCCTTCCCCACACCTGGAGAAGGGCAACTGTTTGGCATTTTTGTAAAAATGTTTGTAATGTTCTAATACCCTGGGAAAAAGTTCCTTTATGGCTACTTGTCTTAACCTCAAGAAACTCACTGGCAATTCAGCTGGCAATTCATTTTTTTCACCTTCCGCTCATGAATTTCTGAACCGTGGATTAAAAAAACTAGAACCAATTTTGTGAGATGAACTGCAGGATCACTGTAATGCTACATATGGAGCCTCTGAATTTGTCAGAGCTTTTATTTTATAACAAAGTATTAGCTATTGGCACAGACTTCGCTGGCTGCTTTCTAAGCCCGAGTGGCTATGCTTGAATAGATATGTCAAAAAGAACTGCTGACAAGAGCAACTTGCAAACTGTGGCCCATTGTCTGCTGTTAACTTGTCTGAAATCCCCTGGCATGCAAGCTCGTATTTTCAGAGGAGTCCCTGAAGCCAGTGGCTCCTATTGCAGACGCAGGGGCCCGGGTTGTGCCCAGCTGAGACACAGTGCCATCCCCACTGCTCCGCAGCGAGCGCACCAAACCACTTTAGAAATTCTTACAGTACTGACACTGAGAATCGGTTTGCTCTGCTTGAAGCTTAAGGTGGGATCTGCTGCTTCAAGCCACTTCAGCCCCTGCAAAGCACACTGGTGAGCTCAGCTACAGCTGTCATTCAGCAGTGAGGCAAGGTTTAATTCCACAAGGTGGATTCAGAGCTCAAACTGTTGCAGGTATTTACTTCACACATCACAATAAAAGGATTTATTAGGGCAGAAGAGATCACCATGACCACATACAGGAAGGCCGTACAACTCTTCTTACTGCTGGATTAAAGAGTGATTTTAAGAAGGGCACCTAAGGAAATTATTTCAATACTGAAACTCCGTATCCAAATATATCTAAGTCAATGAGCCCACAAGCAAGCAGTTGCTGTGCACTGTCATTCCTCGCATGCAAGAAGGAGCACAACTTCTGTAGCCTGGTGGTTAAAAGCACTGTTAAAACCTCTGTCCACAGAGCAGTTCCGAGCCCCTGTGCCTTCTCCCAGTGCCGTTTCTGCAGTCATTGTCTAAGGCATGGGACAGCCCTGGGGGCAGTGAGCAGGCAGGTCCCCCAAGGAAGCTGAACTCTTGGTACTTAAACGACATTAAAGATAAACAGAGAGAGAGAGAGGTGGCAGCTGATGGGGCAGCTCTGGGTTGAGATTTAAGGACTGGAAACCAACATTCTTTCTTTAAATGTCTAAGCCTCTATGGACTTAGCCTCTAATCGTCCTCCTGGTCACCTAAGGATCTTGGCCTTCAAAAGACTACAGATTTGGCCATAGCATGTGTCCAATATTTGCATACCAGCAAGCTGCCTTGCTGAGCTGCCACTTAACTTTCCCAATGCTGAAGTGCATGCTGGTGGGCATATGCAGAGCTGCCTAATGTTCTTAGGAGCAGTCTAAGGGCTGGCAAGTGTCTTAAAGATTGTTATGACTTGGAGATGTCCTCAAAGTTTCCACACTCAGGAAGGCAATACACAACAGACAGCAAGAATAAGACTTATCTTTGAGTGAGCATGTATGCAATAGCACTGATTTGGAAACTCACATGCAGGCTTG
Organism: Aramus guarauna; assembly: GCA_013400195.1. NCBI lineage: Eukaryota > Metazoa > Chordata > Aves > Gruiformes > Aramidae > Aramus > Aramus guarauna. The sequence continues at coordinate 180,900 of VXBL01003342.1, forward strand.
TTTTGAAATCCCCATGCTCTCTTATCTGAAGCAGATCCTTCAAGCTGGATTTTCTACCTTCAGGGAAGAAGTCTACCCACTAAGCCGTTGTGTACGGAGGATGCATCTTTCTTCTGCTGAAGTCACTCCACTTTTATATAAATAATCAAATATTCTGAGGGATGGAATACGAGCAGAGAGAATAAAGCAAAACACTGATGCTGTCCTGCAAGTGACCAGCCTGTGGCTGTCGAGCTGCATAGTTAGTAAGCAAATTAAGGGTGTCCTCTCCTTTCACTGCTGGAACAACACTGCTTGACTAGCAAAAAGGCTGCTTATGGGGATTACTGGATAATCCACATCCCCAGCTGTTGGAGGAAGTGAGCTAGCTGGGGCAGCCAGAGGGAAGTTGCTGGGGCTGCGCTGGGACTCAGCTGCTGGTCAACAACACTGGTAGAGGTCAGAGAGAGCTATCATCCTTGCACACCCATCTACCACTCCTCCAGATCCCCTTCCTCTGTAGCACGAGAGTCTCGCAAGGCTTGGCAAAGTTGTGGTCCTTGAGTAACAGGTTCAGGTAAGTGGAGGGGACAAGGATAGTGCTCAGGAGGATCCCCTCAGGACAGGACAGTAGAGGACAGGACAGGAGGACAGGAGATTCCTCTTTAAGCCTTAGATTCGAGTTTCTTCTTCCTGTTAGATTAAGGGGGATTCAAAAACATTTCTCTATCTCCTAGCTTATCTCCCACTAGGAGAACTGTTTGATATAATGGAGTGATAATGAGTCTCTCTGGTTACTTGGAGAGAAAGGGCTTATCTGACACAGGGTTTTTAAATCCAAGAGGGCTCACACTCAGAACTTCCCGAGACAGGAATTAGGCTGGCCAATGTTTAGATACCCTAAAAAGTATCTGCCTTAGGCTCTACCTCTAAGCATCTCCTACAGATGGGCTTAAACCAACCTCAGCTCCAGGTGCCCAACTTTGCCATGGATTTTAAAGCAGCCCCGAAGTTAACTCAGCAATGAGGTTCCCGCAAGGCAGCACGTCGCTCAGCACTCAAGCCAGCGCTGCTGAAGCCTTTTGAAATTGAGATTCAGCTGTCTAAATTACGTCAGGCCAGATTTCTTAAACGCGTTTTGGCATCTGAGTATAGCAAGTGCCTTTTTGATCTAAGCAGGTCAAAACACTTTGAAAAAAATCTGTTCCCCATGTGATTAAAAGGAGAGTGAAAATCTCCAGCAAAATCTCAGTACTGGTCCGAACAATTTTGCAGGAAGCACCGTTTAAAGTCTGCATAGCACAGTCCTAAAGTGAAAATGGTGCTTGAAGCAATCGCGGGTGCTGTGCTAACACTGACAGAGACGTATTTTGTCTTGGAGAGCTTCAACCCTACATGTAAACAGTTCTGGCAGAGAGGAAATAAAATAGTAAGGAAAAGAAGGCCGCAGTGCTGTTAGAAACATATACAACCAAGCTGGACTAACCCCAACTTTGAGAAGCTGCTCTTACAAACCTCTTGTGGAGGCTGTAAACTGGAGGAGTGGTAAACTGTTCTGCATTCACACAGCACACCACGCTCCAGAGCCAAAATCCAGACTGGAGCGTAAGGCAAGCAGAGGCTTCAATAATAGACTCTAATCACTAGTATGCATGTCCGTAATTAGAAGAGCAAAAAAAGGTGGACATCAGTCTTTAAAAATCCTTAGGCTTGCACAGTTCACTGAAAGGCTGTGGGTCACGGTGCTAGCTCTGCTTTCTTGTGGCGCAGAGATTGCAAAGGTAAACCTGAGGGAGTCTGCCTTCCTCCTGAGCCCCTCTGGTAGTCAAAACGGCGCCGATGTCTGCGTGTATTTGACGTTGAGTGACAGAGGAAGGACTGTGGTGAAGGTCTCCCAGAATGGAGCAGGGAAATGAACGCTAGGACAGGCTTTGAAATGGAGGTCAAACCCACATTGTTTACCTTTTGCCTCTCCCCCCATTTTAGAACATGAAAGGAGAATAAAGTAAGGCCTGTTAGATTTCTATTCTCCTTCCCCCCCTCAAAAAATGACTGCTTGTTACAGACAGGAAGCAACTGCCAGAAGTTATTCACCTCCAATCCTTTATCACTTAAAAAAGCATTATGGCTCAGTCCACGGAGCCACTGGCAACAGCTATCTATCTGTAATGATAAATAATAAAATAAAATGTCTTCCCTTCTGAATCCCAGCTGAGAGATTTTGCCAAGTGATCAAACTTGTCTGAACCTCGGAGCAGCAGCTTTGAAGTAATAAGAAAGAGGTTGAAAACCTGCAGCCAAGAGCCGCACACACCTCATTAGGGCCCAGCCATGCGGGAAGGCCGAGCGGCAGCCGCCGGTCCCGGTCCCGCGTACCCACTGGAAAGGGGCTGCGGGGAGGGAAGATAAAAGAGCCTTTCACAGTGGAAGTGCACCGGTGACATTTTTACGAGCACCAGCCCCAAGGCCGAGCGGCTCGCGGCTGCGCACGCAGCCCGCGCCATGCTGCCGCCCGCCAGCACAGGCCTCGGGGCGGGCAGGAGCGTGGGGGGCTGTGCCGCTGCCGTCCATCTTCCTCAGTCTCCTTCAGTCTTCCTCTTCCTTTCTTTTTTTGTTTCTGAAGGAGACAGTTTAACGTACGGGGCTCTACCTTCCCCAGGTTGTGCTCAGAACCGCCCCCCCCACACCCCAAATGAGAAACATATTTCTGAAAGATAGCAAGCTGGGTTCTCTGATCTGGTTCAGCAGAGTTCATGTGAGACTTTGTGGTATAATTCAGCTAAATGATTTTTTTCTTTAAAAAAGCTCAAACCCAAACCAAAACAAAAACACTAAAGCTTAACAGACTTGTAAAACGCTTTTGAAAACGTCTGAAGAGTTTAATCATAGATCTTACCACACAGACACTGGTGAGGCTGTGTGCTGGCAGTAAAGCAGAGTATTTAACTTTGAGAGCTGAAGTTCTGGGTTTAATTTTCAGTTTCAGACTAAACAGCAGGTCTGCAGCGAAAGGCAGGGCGATGACTCCTGAGCAAAACGGGGTAATGGAAATGCTTTTCTTGCAAACTTCACTGGTTGTGTAACCATGGAGCACCTCTTTGTCCAGGCGAAAGTGCAAAATCAGAGAAGTTCGTGTTGGTTTTAATAAACTCCCCGCCCCATCCCCTCCCTTTTTTTTAGTGCAAAGAATTCTGCTGCTATTTTATTATGTAATGCTGCAGGCTAAAAATATATCCCTAATTTAAGCCATCTTGCCAATAAATCTACAAATACCAGGTAATCCAAAAAGGGTAGTTATGGTTTAATGACATACTCTTCTTGTCATCTTAATATGTTCAACTCCTAAAGGATTTAGAATGATGCATTTAAAGTTTTTGTTGTTTTTTTTTTTTCAAACTTCTTGCATATCTCCACACAATCTGGTGGAGAGAGCGATAAAGTATGGTCCTCTTCAGCACAGAGCAGCAGCCCAACTTTTCCAGCTCCATCTGTGCTCCAATCCGTGCTACCACAGGGCGAAGGTTTTTCTTCTTCTAAGCAAGACAGTCTGATTCAAAAGGAGCGGGGCTGTCCGACTTAATAGGTAGTGATTATTTCCTTTTGATTACAGAACCTTTTATGGGAGTTTCTTTTCCAGTCGAACACATCTATATTCTATAATCAAACCAGAAAAGGTATCCTGGTGGAAATGCGTGTTCAAAACATGTTTTCTTTTAGGATTGAGACAGATTTACTGCAATTTATATCTCAATGTTAATCTATTCTCCTCTTCCTAAAAATAAAAAAATACTAATATAAATTACAGTTAATACCTTCAGTACATAACAGTTCTCAGGAGACTATTAAAGCCATGGGCGAGCCACCTAACATACTGTAACTGTCTCTTTGCTGTTCTGATTTCAGTTTCCAGATTTTGCCTCAAAATATGCCTGAGAATCAGGGAAGGGGAGGGGGTGGAAGCCATTCACTGCCCTGAATTTGATATCTCTCGGGTCCTAGAGCTCACATGTCCCTTCCTTCCAGACTCAAGTCTGGTTTCAATGGAGCTCTCATTTTTCTTCCCACTAATCCTGCCGTGAGATCAACCATTGGTAACTCTGTGAGAAATTAAATACCAGGATGTGGGAAATCTGAGATCTGAATTCGGGCAGAATGTGGGTGATTCTTTTTTTTTTATTTCTCTCCTTCTCTTTTCCCATGGTTGTTGTGTGGCAAATAACTCTTCAAACCTGAGATCAGAGATCGGCCCTGAACAATGTGACTACATTGAAGGAGCAGAAGCAAAGCAAAGCAAGAAGTACATTGGCAATATTATATCCCTTTTTAGTATGAGCAATAGTCATTTCTGAAGAGAGATTTCAGCCAACATTTTCTGAAAGCATTCAGGCATTTCCAGAAATGCCTTACAATGAGATCAGCAGCAGAACTTCATCATGGTGATGCTCACCACCTGCTGGAGCAGACTTCATAAAAAAATTAACATTTGTGTCATTGGGATCCCAATGAAACAGGATCCATGAGATAGTTTGCTATGGTGATATGAGTGCTACAATGCCCAACAGTCAGGCAGTTGTTTGAATGGCTTTTTTTCTTCCTGGGTCTGAGAAAAGCACATTTATTTATTTAGGTCCTATAAGGATGAGCTCAAGATGCTTACAAACACCGGACTGCCCAAAGGCTTAGGTCCTTCATGCACTGCTTGGCAGCGTGCTGATGTCCGAAAACACCCACGTACTCCTGTAGCCTTCAACGTGAAGTACCTAGGAGCATAACTCTCACTGCATAGTCTACTAAGAGGCTGTGATACTCCCAAACTTTTTACTCTGTCTATAAACACGGCAGCACCACGCTCATGATATCCAAGGAGCAATCGATGACCATGAGCTCTGAACGGCACCCAAACAGTGGCTTGTCTGTCACAGCCCATGCTTGCTGGCTGGGTTGCTTCATACCATCACAGCACTAAGGGACAGCACAGTGAGACCACCAACAGAAGCGGTATGGAATGGAAGCTCCACCAGGGAAAATGGCTTTAGAGTGTCTATCACAACTTTATTTTGTGATCACTTTTATGAAACCTTGGCCTGAGTTGTCCTCTCTGAGCTGCAAGGGAGGAGGCACGCTTGTAGGTCCAGCCTATCCATCCCAGCTTTAACGTTTGGCACAGGTGTCACAAGCTGACGGGCTGCCCAGGGAGGCCAGATTTCACCCCAAGGTAGCAAGGGAGCACTGATTTCAAGGAACTGAATTCACCAAATTCCACAAATGCCCCATAGTGACTGACAGAGTAGCTGTGAAATGCTTTTCTTCTACAATTCCAAGATTGTTATTTTGGGCAACCAGAGTACCTTATAAAATTCCCCAGATGTCATGGAAACCCAAGAATAAAATACGATATTGGCTTCTTATTGCTTCCTTCCAGAACATGTTTAAAGATGTGTATCAGTTAATAAGGGCTAAGCATACTGCTCTTTTCCCTGGCCAAATCTTTTTTAATAGTGCTGGTACACAAATACTATAACTGACCATCCTAACAAATTATTTAACAGATAAAAAAATGTATTTTCATTGGTCCTAACTTTGATTTTCCTTGTGTTTACCCGATTCCACATCCACTACAGCATACCTCATTTTTAACATACAATTTGCAACAGAATTTATGTTGTCCTGAACTGGCGTAACAAAGCTGCAGCAGTTTCTAGAAGTGGCTACATAGAAGGGTCATGTCCCACATTTTTCAGTGCAGCAGATGAGCTGGATTACAGCCCTGGAGTAGTAATATTTCTGTCAGGAAACAGGGCATCCTTCAGTGACTTCAGGTGGGTGTGGAGGAGCAACAACGATGCTGACTGTGAAAGATGCAGAGCCTTTACAAGAAGCTCAGGAATCAAGCTCTCAGTGAAGAGCACTTTCTTCCTGTGCAGCCTTCTGACACACCTCATCTTTGCTGAAAACCATTTTGATTATTTGTGTTGTGATAAGTCCAGAGGCTGATTGTTCTGGTAGTTTCAACGTTCTGGATATCATTCTGGAAATATCTTAAAATAATTCAAATTTTCAGGGGGTAGCCAAGTACTGCCTAGAATCCTCTGTGTCTGTGAAGTAAGATACCCAAGTGCTAGCAGCACAGACTCTTGTTACTATTGGAAATCTTGGCCAAAACACGTAACATGTGTATGCAAAAGTAGCACTGTTTAATATACTCTTGACTGACATTTTTTTAAACACTGTTCCCTGCCCAGCCATCTTCCTCGATGGTGTTTCCCAGGCACACGTCACAGCCCCTTCTCTTCTGGCTATCGTTAGTGAGATTTTGGTTCACATCAAGTTGGAGCTAAGTTCTGAACTGGATGCAGTACCTCCCTGAACAGATCCTCTGGCCACAGCCACGGGGTCAAACACAAAGCCACCCTGTCCATGGCCACTGCCTGCCCATCTCGGGCTTCTTCCCCAAGTAGGGAGGGGACAGTGAGGAGGTGGGGAGAGGGCAAAGAGGAGCATTGCTGACTTAGGGAAGTGTTTTAGCTTACCCCTTCGGCCTCCAGCCTTCTACCACCAACTGCTGCGGCTGCTTGGAGTGCGACGCGTGGAGCAGCTCAACAGCTGTAGTCCCTGAACACTTCTATGTGCCAACAGGGACAGGTATTGCCCAGCACGTGGGGAAAGTGCAGTGACCTGAGAGTCTGTACTGAATGGGCAAAAGTGTGACCAGTGCTGCAGTCAGAAAGCTGCCTCCTGCTCTAGGGCTTGTCTCAAGGGAATTAAATATTGCATATTTGAGCAGTTGAAATAATCTTTTTTTGCTCTTGTTCAGAGCTGAAGGCTCCTCCCGTGCTGGGCTATGCCACGGCACTCCTGCTCTTCGACTGACTCAGCAACTAGCTGACAAGGACATGACATCTCCAAGCAGCACATTGCAGCAGGCAAGACTCTGAATCCTCCAGACAGTCCCTGACAAGCCGTGAAGCAAAAATATCTTGCTAAATCTGACTCCTTTTTAGTCACATCAAATCATGACTGCATGCACTCTCATAACTCCCTTACGCAAGAAGGGAGCATCAGCACCTCAGTTTTAGCAGAAGGGGAATCAAGGCACTGGAAGACTTGCCTAAAATGGGACTTGCACGCTGCAGTGCTCAGCACTAATGGCTTCAAGGGAAGCAAGAGGCTCACCTGGCACAGTGCTGACAGGATGCCTTAGGCAGTGTATGGGGACACAGGGACAGGGACCTCTGCCTGCCTTGCTGCTAAGCAAGGGGATGCATAATTCAATCAGCATTACCTGACTGAACTATGCATCTGAGTTTAACAGACAGGACCATCCAAAATCCTGTTTCTTCTTGTTTCTTTTCTGCACCGAGGCCAGTGCTGCTGCGAAGCTGGGACTCAACCAAACCGTCTTTCTCCTAGTTGTTTGTTCACTCAGTGGCTCTTTGTCCTCTGAATCATCAGCTGCACCGTGGCCCAGGTTCAGCAAGAGGCACGAAGAAGACTTCTGCCTCAGCAGGCTGGAGCGCTGCTGGCATGAGAAATGGGGCTGCTGCCCAGGTAACTTACTTCCAGAGCACGTCCTGTGGCCACCGCAGTCTTCAAGAAGCAGGCTACCCCTGCTCCCCTGCAAAGCTCATTCCACTACCCACCCCCACCCCCAAATACTGGATCCTAGCAGAGGCCACACAGAGTTTGTAAGTCCCAAATAAGGTGAGAGAGGAGCCTGTGGCCGGCAGCACCTTATGGCAGTGCAGCCCCTGGGCAAGTGCCCCTCGCTCCTGCGGTTAAGTTAAGGCGCCTGCTGAGTGCAAGAGAGACTGGGCATTTTGTCCTTTTCTCTATTAAACATCCAAATGCTGCCTGCAGGGAAACAGAGCTGTCTGCATACCTCTGGGTAAATCAAAAAGGCTGGATAACAAAGCTTATTTGCGTATCTGAAGTGAAGCAGGGGTTTATGATACACACTTAAATGTTTAACTACCTTTATAAAAAAACGCCTGTTGCCTTTGCATTCTTCATGAAATGGTGGAAATGCTGGGTGAGCTCTTTCTGTATTTTCTTTACTGGTAGGAAGGGTTCAGTTGAAGAAAATACTCAAATGAGCTGTGAGTAAAGGCAACTTTTATAAAAGTGATTGTTATAAAATTGATTTGCAGTAATGACCCCATGACTCCAGTGTTCAGTCTGTGGAACTACTTGCTGGCAAAGCCTTTGCCATCCCAACACTGAGGGGCCAGTGTGTACCGACCACCATCAATAAAAGAAACTACAGAAATGTAAAAAAATAAATTGCCTCGTAGAGCAGCAACCTACATCTTCGGATCACTCCATGCATTTCTGATTTTTGACTCTTGAAAAGTGACTGAGTATCTGAACATACTCCTGTCCTGAAGGTAATTTTTTTCCTCTTCTTCCCTTCCTTCTGGTCACATAATATTTCAACTTGTTTGTTTAATTTATTTACAGCCAAATTTCTGGAAGCAGCCATCTCAAAAATGTCAGTCTATCACAGCTATGTAATAAATGACAATCAAAAATACTTAAAACCTTGGAAACCTGAATCTTACACGATTTGGTTATTTAGGTGTAGCCTTATTGAATGATGTTATTCAGAGTCTATTCAGAAGTTATGTCATACAAATAACAAAATATTTGCTGTCAGAAATACCTAACTTCCTCTTCTAGCCCTCATTCTTTAGCCCAGGTTAATGCTTCATCTGTTCATAGAACTAGTAATCGCAACTTCTGTATTTTTTTCCTCAGATTTTTTTTTTATTTCAAAAAACTTTGCACTTTTTTTTTTTTTTTTTAAGTCATCACACAAACTATTCATTCTCCCTGTCACAATAAACCAATTATAAAAGAAGACTGAATATGTCTCCCTTTGGAAACCATTTTACTTTGGAAGGAGAAAGAAGGTAAGCCTAGCACCCTCCATAAGACTCCATGTACTGCATCCAGGAAGAAAGCAAGAGACTTTCCTGATTTCCTTCAAATCAAATTCAAACGTCTCCCAGAGCAATGGTAGGTCCATTCCTGCAGTTCAGGCATCCACCTAATTTCTCAGTAATTCTGGCTCTGGTCCACAAATCTGTTTTTTGTTTTTTCATTTTACACCAAGCAATCCTTGTATGTTGCTTGAAATAAAAACAGCAGAACTTGTAACAATGAAACATAACTTTCAAATTGGAGCCATTTTTCATAAGACTTCCCATGACATTTTTATCCATTTGTTAAATGATGTTTTCAAATCAGAAAAATGTTTCCAGAACACTCAGAAGCAAAATCTGGAAGGATTTTACAGAGCAAAAGTGTTCAAAAACCAAAATCAAATCCTATTTTGATTTAAAAAACTCAAGTTCCCAAGCAATCATAATATTGTGAAGCTTTGGAAAAACAAAATTTCCAAGGACACATATGGGGAAAAGGGTCAATAAAAACAGGTTATTTCATCATGAAGCTATTTATACAAAATCTATGACCAGTTCCAACAAGCATCACCCTGCCAATGGTGGTGGTGGGAGGCAGGGCACCGAGCTGGAGGGTCCCACAGGAGGTCTGGGGCTCAGCCCCACTGGGAAAGTTTTGGGCAGCTCCACTGGGACCATGCTCCACACGGGGAGGTGGAGTGAGCCTGAGCTGATGGAGCTGTGATACACACTTGCTCGGCATGTGTGCACGTGGTACCAAGGGCCTCTAGCGCATATAAGGTGTCCCCCGCTGCTGTCTTTGGGAAAACATTCGGTATTTGCTTTAAAAATAACAATAATAAAAGAATGGTAACTCAGCCTTTCAGAGGATGTTCCGGACTGGTGTGTGTAACACACTGGCAGTTACCCTACTCTGAAGTCTAAAATTCCACATATCGTTGGAAAATAAAGTTTTGTCGCTCTGGGATCTGACAACTTGCTAGTTCTTCATACCAGTAAATACAGAAAAAAAATACATAAGACACAACATAGCTTTTACAATGAGGGTGGTGAGGCACTGGAACAGGTTGCCCTGAGAAGCTGTGGATGCCCCCTCCCTGGAAGCGTTCAAGGCCAGGCTGGATGGGGCTTTGGGCAACCTGGTCTAGTGGAGGGTGTCCCTGCCCATGGCAGGGGGTTTGGAACTAGATGGTCTTTGAGGTCCCTCCCAACCCAAACCGTTCTGTGATTCTATGATTCTAATATTCCTGGCTTGGTAGGACACAGGGTGGGCTTGGACAGTGGCACACACTCTCTCAGATGTGTATGTGCACCTGCATGGGTGCGAAGGATTTACCACCCTGCCTGTGACACTGGAAGTTTCTTTCCAACCTGCTAATGTGGATATCTGGAGTACTTCTATATTTCTCTCTGGGATTTCCCAGAAGGGAATAAAAATAAATCTACGTATGGTGGCTAGCACGTACACAGAAAGCCTGAAGCTTGTGGAAGTGCAGATTTTTTGCACGGCACAGAGAGGCGATGCAGCACGTGCACCGTGGGCCCACTGGCCAGGGTGTCCCAGCGCATCGGACCTGCCACACAACCACCACGGCTGCCAGGCTCAGCTCTGCTCACAAAGTCTGCTGCTTTTGGGCTGCATATGAATGTGTGAGTCATCCATGTAGCTCCTGGGCTGCAGAGCCTCTCTGCTGCTTTTAGCATTTGCTGTGTGCTACATTGAGTAGGCATATGTGACGGATGCAGCTGGGGAACACATACAACTTGAGTCTGTGAGGTGTATGTATATTATGACTGATTAACATGCATAACTTTACTGATATCAAGACTGAGTAACTGGAAAAAATGCAGCGAATCTGCATTTTCTTTCCTATACAAAGTAACACTTTTCAATTTAGCTTTTATTCTTGTTGGGATTTGATTTTTTTTTTTATGTTGTTTTAAAAGCACCTAATGCTTTAGCATTAGGCAGAAAAGTACACTTTATGTATGTCTTTGGTGTACTTCTTCTGTACACTTCTTTGTGTACACTTGTCTGTATGCTTTATGTGTACTTTTCTGATACACTGTCTTTCTGACTGATATGAGTCTTTTGGACTCATATACAAAGGATTAGCAAGGATTTCAGATTTTAACAGACCTCCCAAAGAGATTATAAGAAGATTTTCAAAGGGCTGTTCTACACTCATAGTATTTCTTCTCTCCAGAAATGTTAAAAATAAAACATGTCCTGTTTCCAGAAAACTTGGATAGCTTTCATGATGTTTTCCTAAAAATATCTATTTCCTTTGTATTACTTAAGAGTGTAACTCCCCCATATGGCTGAGGCTACGGCTGCTACAAATAGCTTAAAAATGAACAAATGGAGAAATTTCTATTTCTATTCTGACTGTTTATTTGCACACCTCAGTAAGAGTATTACTATATCATGATTGTAAGATCTGGCTGTCCATTCTTTGGAGACAGAGTGGCTTTCGAAGGAGCATCTTGTTTTTGAGGTTTAGGCACATATTTACATGAAGGTGCTAAACTTACTGATGTCACGCAGTTAGGCTGGCTATCTTTTCCTCATTTTCCCAAGGAAGTGTGAGAGTATGTGTCAGCGATAATCACAAAGATGTGTACAGACCATAGTAGTTAAAGGTTTGTATTAATGATACGGGTGTGTAGATTTCCGGTGGATTTTTTTGTTGCATTTATTGTCTGCGTGATGGGAAATCTTCAGAGCTCTGGGGACATTTGAAGATATTGGAGAAGTTTATATAGGCATCTGTATGACCCTAAACTGGACAGCAGATATCCATAAAGAGATTTAGAGTGTGGTGGAGCCCTGCACGATGCTTAAAATCTGGGAAACAGTGATGGGAACAGAGCTGTTACTCATAAAATGATAATTTTATCTGGTCTTGCCATTTCTATATTTTTTAAAATTACACAAACCCAAGAGGCACAGGTACTAGCAACAGTAATAAGAGTAATAGTGATGTAAACTAACGCTCATAGAAATCTTTGAGAATAAACCAAAATTCGAGGCATGGCACTCAGGGGCGAAACCTGACCGAGAGTATCTGCCACTTTTACCAAGGCAGGCTGGGGGAACATGCTCACCATCACCCAGCATTTCTCCGCTCTAACCTCTACAGTCCCCACTGATGAAGAAAGGATACATTTCTAACTTAATCCAGACTGCCACATGGTAAAGCCATCTGGGAGGATATTTTGAAGGAAACAGATGGAAAAGGAAGAGATTCCTCTGAATGTAGTGTAAGATTTACATTATCCTCCATGAACTTCCATGTAGTCCCCATGTTTATATAATTTATCACTATTTCCTTAGACAGCTCAGATTAGGAAGCCTGCATGAGCTCATGTTCTTGTTGTTCATTCTGAGTCTGAACCTCCCTCCTTTAAAGGGAAATTCAGTCGTGCAAAAAGAAAACGGAGAAAGACAACCGGACTTAAGTGAAACCCAGCACCATGAAGTTCCTGATCGTCCCAGGAATTACACTGTTTTACCTCCTCCTTCTTTCAGCCTCAGGAAGACACTGTCATGAGCACTTGCACACAGCAATAGTTTTTGCTCTCTGCCATGCACCCACACCCAGCAAAACCGCAATGTTGTACTATCATATGCGTGGGAGCAGGGCCTATTAAAACCAGGAAGGGTTAAAGACAAGTCAATGATTTCACTGAACATCCCCCAGGCCAAGGATTGGGGAAAAAAAAAAGAAGAAAAAAAAAGAAAAAAAAAAGAAAAAAGAAAAAAAAAGAAATGTTCTCTGAGTGAAGACATGGCACACAAATAATTTAAAGAGTGTAATTTCACTAGTCGTGTTGTGATGACTGGGGATTTCTAAAAAGCCCTCTCTCTCCTTTTGTGCATTCTTCTGTGCCTCCTCATTTTCTGTACAAACATTTCCATTACATGGGAATGTTTCTCTCTCTGTCTCTGACCACGGAGATGCTGTCGAGGCACCGTGCAGCAGCGGCCGCATCCAGCTGGCTGAAACACCCTGCGGCATCCCCACTGGAGTCACTGCTTCGGGAAAGAGGGGACAGGAAGATCTATACAGGGAGCCCTGGTGCTTCGGTTCAAACGCCTCCATCATTTCACCATCAATTAAATCTGTCATTACTTTGTTCTGCTACCAAAAAATGGAGACCTGGGTCTCCTCTTTGTGCTCCCACACCCCAGCCCAGCCTCAGTCCCAGCCATTTCCTCCTCTCTTGCGCTACGGCTCGAACAAAACCCTCGGCAGGAGTGAGTGCCCGGGGAGATCAGAGAGCTGCAGCAGCACCACGCGTGCTGTTGGCAGCAATGGCTTCTGCCAGGCTGGGCTGCGGGCAGAGCCACCAGCTCTAGACTCCTTATCCCACTGACAGCGGTGGGGATGAGCTCTGCTTTGTACCAGAGGAAACCGCAACATGAACAGCCTCCCGGAGCCTTTGCCTCCTGGATATGGCCTCCTTTGCACGGCAGGCTTTAAGCCTCCCTGTCTCTCAGGTGGCACGGAGGAGACGGCTGGCTTTGTGCCCACGGGCAGATTTACTACCATGTTGTAGTAGGAATAGCCTGATGGCAGCCGTAACAGTTGAAGGATGTAAGCGAGACCAGGGAGAGGAAGTATCTTTTCTTAGAACAACTTGGTGTGTTTTGAATTGTGTGGTGTAGTTAGAAGGTTATAGATGGTAAGTCCTTGGGGACTGATGTTGTGTTTCTTGCATAAGCCGGCCTAATAAAAGACATTACATCTCCTTGCAAAACCTGCCTCACTTGAAAATGCTACTATATTCATCCTGTATGTTTTATCCCCCATTCGGAGACGTTAATATTATTGCTAGTGCCACGGATTCATCATTGCTGTGATTGTATTGATTTTTTCTTGTAGAAACCTGATTCCTGCGCATGCTTTTCAGAGTTACATCATTTCACCCCTTCAACTCACAGCTAGGATGTTTTCTGTTTCTTATGTAACAGCTCCTAATTCAGATTACAGTAGACATTACAATAATGTACACTGGACAACAATGTATTAAAACCAGAAGGTGGAAAAAGAAAAGGATTATTCCCTTCTGAAAGCAGACCTCTTTCCAGAAAAGCAATGGACCCTTTACGCTCTTGACTCAGCAATCGTTCATATTCACCGAGGTACGGCAGCACAGCCCATGGACTCTGCCGGGCAGGGACAGACCTGCTCCCATGCACACAGCTTTTCTCTGTGGGTGCATATGGAACAAAGTGGCAGAGTTAGGGTATTTGTTGGTTTTTTTTTTTTAATGTGGGGTGGGCTGGGGAAACAACGTGGACACAATCATAGATGCAGTGTTTGACCAGTTTAATGACACCCTAGCTTTGTCCAAGGTATTAAAAGAATAATAATACCATCCAACAAAACAAGTTCAGATGTGTTAGTCTTTATGACGGATCCAGTCTCATTACCAAGTTCAGCCCCCCCCCCCCTTTTTTTTTTTTGGTTGGATTTAGAGACTCTTTCAGACCAGTGGGAAGAAGGGTTTTATCCCTGTGCCCCCTCCTTGCCATAGCAGTCCCCAGTACCCACGTTCAGGACTCACAGAGATACCTATCATGTGCTGGACTTGTACCAGATGTGTGCCCGCCTGCCGGCATTATCACCGCAAGTTGGCTGCTGCAGAAAGAGGACATTTCTGAGCAAGCACTGTTCACTGCTTCCTCCTCTCATTCCCAAGGGCCACTGTATGAATTGTTCTGGTGGCTGTGCCGAGCAAGACAGCTGTCCCCCAGCTCATAGGATTGATGTATTTCCCTTCATTCTTTACAGCAAAAGAGACCAGTTTAAATACTGAAAAATTACTTCATTTGAAGTAGTTTAAAGAATTTAAATTAGCTTTTCTTACCTGAGCAGGCTTCTTTTGAACCACTTGTTGAGGCTGAAAAGTAAAACAAAAACACAGTGAGAAACAAAATTTGCTGAGGCCACTTCACAGTGATTTCACAGATGCTTAGGAAAAGGTTTTCAGCAAAAGAAATAAAATACAGGCAAAGCCCACATTCAGAAATGGAGTGACGAATATACCCAGCTCTCATACCCAACCTCTCCTACACTTGTCTGTAGGACCTTGCTCCGAAGTAGTTCAGACTGCTGTGGATGCAGAGGAATATGTTAAATTTGTGTTATTAAAACCAAGGTGAATTCTAATTTAGCTTGTTACATCTGGCCTAATTTTGTAACTAGATTTTGTTGTCTCCCTTTACGGTCTCTTTCCACACTCTTTCAGTCATGAGCGGAGTGTCCTGCTGTGGAGAAGCCTGGCTCAGGCAGAGAGGTGAGGGACACATATCCCCATCCCCGAGCCAGGGATTCCCACTTGACCTGCCGAAGCCAGGAAGGGCTGGGACGGGCAGCAGCTCCAGCCCCGGGAAGCTCTGGTTTGGGATCTCTAGATGAATGAAAGCGATGCTGTGCTGACCCTCATGAGCCTGTTGACATGATTTCATGGATGCCCATCACTGGACTGGTTGGGCACGTGGCAGGGAGAAGCGGAGGCCGTGTCCATCTGCCTTTACGGGACCTGATGGCACAGCCACAGCTCCTCAGCAGGTCTCTCTCCTGACTGCTTCCACCTGGGAATGGGAAACGCAGTCCCCACGCGAGTCAGGAAACCCACCAAGGTGCCAGTGCCCTCCATCCCCACCCCGGGGAGGAGCAGGAGTACCGATTCAGGAACTAACACAGGTGCACTTAAAATACACCACCACCCCCCAGGTGATGTGACAACCCTCATGGGTGCTAGGAGCAGCACGGAACAATACGGCCACAGATAAAGGATGAAATCCTGACACTGAGAGCACAAAAGGGCTTTTCTTACTTCAGTGGGGCAAAGCTGCTGCCTTCCCCCTCCCCCCCCTCAGGACTTTCTGTTTTCAAAGTATATGAATTGGACCCAATGATTTTCTTCCTGCCCTTCCTTCCTGCCTGTTCCTAATCCCAGCCGTGATTTCAGTGCCTCACTTGGGCAGAAGCCAACATGCTGTCCCTCTGCATGGCCAAAAACCTAATTTTCATGACAGTGTAGTAGGAAATAACTGGAATATTTCTGAATAAACAGTTTAGTGTAACTGGCCTTTCACAGCAATATTTCAGTGGGAAGGATCAATGAAAATGTAAATTAAATGTAACTGATTCAATTCAGACTGCCCACCACAAGCGTCCCATTTTAACAAGAGATGCTTTGTTTATTTTCAGTCTTTTTCTAATTCAGTGGAATCCTGTTGCTGTTATATTTTTGTATCTGTGCCTCAGGCTCCAAGTTGTGGTCTCAAATAAATATGAGAAAAAAACTATGTGATGACTGGGTCCCTCTTTAAACTTCAGGGTGGACCCATTTCTTTTCCATTAAATTCCCTCGCAATGGAGAAGCTATTACCAAGGCACTGGTAATACTGATGCCTTCTCCAGGTGGACTGCAAGCCCTGAACTCATTAATGGACATTTTCTGCCCTCGGACAAAGGAATGATTTGTTTCAAAGGAATCCCTCGTAATTACAGAACTTACTGAGCTCTTCAGTAATCTGCCACTAGTGCTGTTCCACTTTATTTTTCTTTTTTTGCCTGCTGATCACACCTGTACACATGTTTACTCCCAAACCACATGAAATCTGCAGACATTCTTAGAGGCTGACTGTTTTCTCCTGCTCAGAAATCCCCATATATTTTTGGCCGTGCACTCTGCATTCATGTGACTCTCACACGCTGTAGCTCAATGAAATCTTCTGAAAGAGCTGCCAACTCACCAAATTTTCCATGAATTAGGTCCTGACACTTCAATGAGAGGAAAGACAATGTCTGAAACAAGGCCAGCTCTGGCTTTCTGCCTAGTATGTGTCACAGTAATTCTACCAGCTGCCCTTCTACACAGCACTTCATACTTTTCAGACCACCAAAAAGCCCCTTGAATACTTTCAGTGATAGCTGGGGCTCGAGCTGCCAGCGTGTTTTCCCAGCCTCTGGCACCCAGTGGCTCCAGACTGGACCTACAAAGTTTCGTGCGTGTGTTTGTTTTGTTTTGTTGTTATTTTTATGAATGGCTTTTGCAGGGGACTCTGACTCCAGCACAATCCTATCCAGCCATTCATAAAAAAGCAGAGGGAAAATATTGTACTTTGCCCAGTTGGAAACCGTCTCCGATACTGACCAAGGCTTTCAAGAATCTTAGTCATTCAAGACCTTTGCTATCGTAGTGCTTCATGTCGAGAGCTCCCTGGCAGTGCTTCCTTACGGCTGGCTAGGTTTCCCCGGGATTTGGGATCCGGAGTTCAGCGTGTGTTAAGGGAGCGCCTGCTCCCTTAAATGGAAGCAGCACAGCTATGAAAGCTCAAAAGCAGGGCTCAGCCCCTCAGCCCCTATTAACGGCACACACCACCAACACGCCGGGAGCCGTGCCCACTCGTGTCACGCCGAGGGCTCCGGCTTGCGGCGGCTGAATCAGTGCAAGCGCTGGTTTTCAGGGGCATTGCTTTTCCTGATTCAGCCTGGCTGAATGGGAGAGTGATCTGGATGAATGCAGGCTGTATAAATCCAGCGAGGTCCAGTCCTGCGAGGGCTGCGGTGTCCCCTCACTTAGGTCACCCCACACCAGAAGAACTGAGGCGTACGGGAATAATGAGAAATTTCCCAAGCACCCCCTTTCATTCCTTTCACTGTTGTGGATGTGGCGCCTTTGGAAACTTTTTGACACGCTATAGATACAAATGCCTCAACTCGCTGAGCTTTGTGTTCACTAAGAGATCTTTTCAGGGCTTCAAAGGAGACACCTCTGATTCAAAAGAGTGTTGCAACTGCATGTTCAACTAGCTGGAAAGAAAGAGAATCTGTCTTGGTTATGGAAAAGATTGGAACCATAAAAAAGCCAAGGACAAGAGACTTTAAAAAGGTGCTTTGGAGCAAAATAAAGTTGTATGCAAGACACGAGAGCTCTGAACTATTAAGTATCCCTCCCGCAGTCTGCAGAGTAAGGTGGCAGACCTGCTCTGCCAGAGGCTCTCCCACTTCTGTCACTGATCATATGTTAGGGGGCCTTCGTGCACCACAGGACTTTCACATTTTATTTTTTATCCTAAGTTTGAAAAACAGCTATTGTACATTGAATGTGTATCAGCTGAAATTCCACCCACTTGAAAGCAAAATTCAGGGTTTTTTACATCTTATGCAAGTACAAGTCAATCTTAAGTAGCTTTCTTAAATCTTCATGAGACAGAAAGAACAAGTGACAGTGTTGGAAAAATCCTATGACCATGTCTTTTAAATGTCTATCACACAAGAACAAATCCAAAATACAGCAGAATTTCTTTTGCCGTGTTTAAACTATTAAGTATGTGAGCGAAGGCAAAAGATAAGAACTTAAAACTTCCGGATAAGATTCCTAACTTTGAACAGAAAAAAAATAAACCGCCTGAAGAGGAAAGTACACAAAGTTTTGGTGGTATTATCTTTGCTGAAGTTTTGGATGTTCAAAGCCCAACTGTTTATGTTCTACAAGACACTTCTTCCACTCCTCCTCTGTCACCACATCCCTCATTTTATTTTATTTTCAAATTCTGTTACTTTAATCTTTGTCAATAACTTAGATGTGTTCTTATAACCTGTACACTCACTGGTCAAACAATTTCTTCGCCTTCTCCATGAGAACAAAAGAGCAGCCTCATGTGATGAGTCCATATTCATCTTGTACCAGCGGTCAAAAGTTGTATCAAATTCAATTTGTCACACTTCTCTTTCGCTGGAGTGCTTCTTACCCGATGTGACTTTTCACATCGTTATAAAAATAAGGAAGGATAAGGGTAAATCTGTGTCAACTAGTATGAGCAATGCTGGAACACATTCTTAACGATCAGAAATAAAAGCACTGGTCTGAATGCAAATCATCCCCTGACTGCTGTGACTGAAGCTCCAAGGGCAAGCTGCTCCTGGATTTTGTGTTCGTGTCATCTTCTTCAAACTGAGTGTTATGAAGATGTTTGACTGATGCTTCTTGGCAACAGTGACTCTCTGTTTTATTCCCACAGCTTGACACAGACAAGACATTCGCATGAAGGTAGCTCTGCTGGTGAGATTAAATGACCATGATGGAAACTAATACCCAGTTAGGATGACATTTATAGTGCTGACAGCTCAGTGTTGTGCAGAGATCATTAAAATAATTTCATAGGTCACCCAAACACTTGTAGTTCTAAATTAAAAGATGAGTAAAACCATATTTAGTCTTTTTGTCTACATATCCTCAAAAAATCAGGAAGTTCATATTATACCAGTTGAAACCAATATAATCCAAAATAAATCACGTCTTCCAAGCAGTTCCATATGACAGCAGAGTAACTACTGTTCTGCCCTACAGCTTTAATTGGTTCGAGTCCAGCCTTTCCCTCCCTCTCCCAGCACAGAGCGATACAAGGCTGGGACCGGGGGCCCACGGAGCCTGCGAGAGAGCCCTCGCCTCTGGGCAAAAGCTACTTCCAGCGTCATGACCATCAGCAGGGATCCACCCCAGACGGCACGGGACGGCGTGCCTGCTATTCGCTCCTCTGATCCAGGTACGCTCACGGCTGGCCTCAGAAATGCTCTTCCTTTCCAGGGGATAGCAGGAATGCTTTTTAAAGCCATCAATAACGAGGGGGGATGCCCCCTCTGCCCAGGCAGGAACGGCTTGTGTTTTGGAAGCACAGGTCATGAATTCTCCTGCCTCCATCGCATGTTTGCAGTCAACTGGCAACCGTGGTGTCTGTGTACGCACTCTGCTGTGGGTCATTAGGATCTAACAGCAAAACCATCTGGCCCTTAGAGTTCAAAGGAGATTTCACAGTCCTCTGTGCAGTCTCATAAATGAGGCTAATAGTAATCTGTGGAGAATTTTGGCAAAATCTGTGGAACTTTTATTCTTTATTTTCTATCCTACTTGGCACTCCTCTGAGTTTTTAATACCAAATACAAAGTCAGGTCATTCAAAAAATATTTATTAGCTTATTAAACTGACCTCCCCTGACTGCTGCTGGAAAACCCTGCAACATCTCAGGAGCTGCACCAATAACTTTAGCCAATGACAAAGTAAATAGTACTTCTATTCCACTTGTGGAGGAGAGCAGAGAGCATCAGACTTTTCCAAGCGAACAAAGTGACTTTTAATAGTTATTTGACTGGCAACAAAATTTTATATTTTAATTGGCTTCAAATGACTCTTTTGGTAGCCTGAAAATTCAGGCACTGGCACTTATATTCAGTCAGGTATGTATATATCCACTAGAAGTCAAACAACTGACTTCAGCAGTGTTAGGATTTCACCCGTTTTGTTTATAGAAAGCTTTACTACAAAACGTCTGTAAGTTGCTACATTTGCAATGGTTTTATGTTCTGACAGGATAAAAACCATGAAAGAAATGTATTAAAAATCAAATTACGTTTTCTTTTATACTCATATAGCGCATTATTTTTTGGTTGCTTTGATCCACCCTTCCTCACAATGGTAGATTTCCCACCATTACCAATCTTGGTAAGTACAAATTTAATGCTTAGAATGGGAAGGGAAACCCCACAATTTTTCTTCAACTGCTAGCCAAACTGTTAGCTCAAGCACAACAATACCCCATTGAGTTTATCAAGGATATAATCAAAATTCAAAGCACAGTAACTGTTAGTTCAGTGCTCTTGATAGATGCTATTAATTTTTATGTTTCAGCCAGTATTGGTTACATTTCCATAAAATACTTAGGGTAGTGCAGCTTATGAAATACCTCTTTAATGAGCCTTGTATCTGTTGTTCAATACTATAAGCAAAGTTTAAATTGGCATACTCAGCTAAAATCAATACAGTTTGTCAGCAGGAGGATCTGTTGGTGCTGACTGCTCTTCTTCAGAGTCATCGCGGCTCTGTTGGGTTCCCCTGCTAACTTCGTTATCATCCATCACGTATCTGATAAGCTTTCCTGATGCATTCTGCTCAGGTTTAGTTCAGCACCTTGTGCATTTTTCTGCTAAAATATTAGGAAGCACCTTCTGCCTTTCAGAATAATTCTAGTACGCAGTTCAGCATTGAGGTTTTCTTGATATGCACCTAAAGAAACATGAGCTGGCTCTTTTGTCTGGCAAACATCATATGTATCTGTTTATTTATAACTCCCTACACAGACAGACTATTGAGAATGCCAAATGGGAGGTTCCAGTTATTCTTAGTTATAGCGTAAGGAAAAACCCCTACATTTTGGTAGACAGAAATAAATGCTAAGTTACTTGCAAAGAAACCAAGTCCTCATGATTCAGGGATATAAACCGATCAGAAACTACTTAGCTTTATACCTTGCAGACTTCTCCAGACAAATAACTACTGTGCAACTGTTTCTCTCCCGGACTATCTTGTCTGTTTGGATACAACAACCCCTGTGTTCACCATGCATTTCTCTTGGCCCATGTGGAAATGATTTTTGGTCACTACTAAACAGGCTAGATTTGAATTGATGACCTAGAGGTGAAAAGCACCGTATCACATTACCATCCGGTTCTAACTTTTGTTTTAGAGTCCTCCCCCTCTTCTTGCTCAGGCACCTCCCGCCACACGGACCAAAAAACTAGGGGCAGTTCCTGTTGTGAGGCAACACTTCTCTTTCTGGCCTCCTGCGTTCATTTTCCTCCTCGCTTTAAGGTAACAAAAGACCTTAACTCATTCAGTAACAGTGTCCTTATGCCATTTAGAGACTGGAAAACATGCACAGCCCATTTTCCACAGTGTAGGTTGAGATACAAACCATCAAATTCATTTCCAGGCCTATGAAAGCTTCTGCCAACCGCAGGGCCAAGCCTAGAGGCAGGGATGGAAGAAGAACTGAAGTGGCAGTGACAGAAAACAAGGCGCTACCTGCTCCGCAGGGCAGCCCAGGGACACGGCGGTGTCCCAGCAGTGTCTGGTGGCAGCTCTGCCCCTGCCCCACGTCTCCACCAGACTGCTGCTAAAATGGCCACACCACGGCCCTGAGCCGCGCGTCTTCACAACAGCCCCTGAAGGAGGATACTGGTGAAAATACAATATGCACTTCCCTCAGCCCTTGGGCATCTTCTCTACCCTGGGCAGGTAGTCATTCGAACTGCCTCGAAGGCAGCGAGTTAAGCCAAGGAGTCTCAGTGTCATCCCTTGGGTATTTCCCAGTGGCAGCCTGTGACATATTCCTTCAGTTTAGCTACATGCTAAAAGTGCTGCTAAAAGAACAGGCACTATGTAAAGGCAGGTGCAGGAGATGATGACCTGCCTAGGAAACCTGCAGACTTCACCTACAGGAAAAACCAATCCAGTCCAGGTCCACAGCCTGCCTTGCATCCATGCCACCTTTCCTCCTCCCGTACGTGGTCGTCTCTTCCACACTGCCTAGAGGGAAGAGCGCCTGGGCCGTGCTATTTCCTTAACCACAGCCGGGCACCACGTTCGGCGGCAGAGGACAAAACGATGAAGGAGCGAAGGCCCCCGATCGCACAGCAGACGACTGCAGGGCAGTGCTTGTGGCTGGGCCCAGGCACTGTTCAGCTCACTGAGCACAGACACAACTCTAGATCCTGTCAGGAAGAGCCGTCCGTCCCCTCGTCTGGGGTAAGGATATGAGGGATCTAGGCCGCCTCTTTTACACAGCCACTTCTGCCCCTTCAGAGATGTAAAGCATCTTGTACAGAGCTTATGTGGTCATCCCCAAGCCTGGCCCTAAACTCCTGCAAGGAGCTTCCCCTTCCCATTCAGCCCATTGCCTCCGTGACCTCCCGTTGCCCTGTGACGGCTGGGCAGGGTTTTCCTCCAAAGAAAAGGCACACAGCGCAAGGAAGGGCTGGCTGATTTTCTGCAGCTGAGGATCTGGCCTGAGGCACTTCTCTTGAACTTCTTTGTCTGAGCAGACCCATTGGTAGCCACATGGCTGGCTGGGGATGTTTTTGTACGTCTGGGATATACAGATGTCTGATAGCTGTCTGTCTATCGAATAGATTTGATAATTATTACTGCCTCCAGGAAACTGATGCTGCCAAGAGTGTCTGTCAGGGTCTGACCAGAGCCTGCTGACATCCTGGCACAGTTTCATAAAGAAGTCAGTGTCCAAAACAGAAATACATTTTCCACGTACATGAACTATACCAGGGGCTTGGTAGTGAGTGTTGTAATTAATCCACTTCCTGGCTTGATATATTTTGGGATTATTCTGGTGCGTGGTATGTTAAATACTGAACTCAGTTCACACTGTTATTTTTAAATGGAAATTGCATTCATTATGTCCAAAGGCATGATTTGTAGGCACTCCCTGCAAAGCAGAAAAAACCCATTGCTTTGCTTTGCATTTCTGGTGTGCTTTTGCTATTCACTCATTAATAGCAATTTCGTCCTATGCATCATTGTGAAATCCGCACGACACATGGCAGCAAAGCGATTTTCTCTTTTAACCGGCTAGAACCCATTCACTAAAAGATCGCAAAGTCAAAGTCTACAATATCCTATCATCAGCCTCTCGGCAGCAGCAGAAATATGAACAATGTCTGTGCACACGTGCCTCCCCTGGCCTGAAAGATGGGGGAAGACAGGGAGGGAGAAAGAGATTCTGCTCTTGATAATCCTGGTGTAATTTTGGAGTTGTTCTATTTATGTCCCTGGACAGACTCTGACTTTAGCGCAGTCTAGGAGAGAAGATTTTGACTGTAATTTTTACAGGACAACTACCTGACTGTCTAGCTACAGTTATTTAATAGCCTTTTGGAAGCTACATCTGACCTGAAGATCCTATTTGTTGCTTGGATCTAACAATGTGAACGTCAAAGGTATGCGTGTTAGGTATGCACGCAAATCCCCTGCAGCTTTTTTCATAATAGTACTGAAACACAATACCACATCAAGAATGCAGCGCCTGGAGCACCCTACTACAGCCCCGCTCCCTCATACAGCTTAAAGTGGTTTCCTCGCTCCATACGCCACTTGGAAAGTGTCCTGCTTTTACATGTTAGGGTTGCTAAGGAGTGCCTGTGAACATTTGACCAAACGCAGGTCATTTCAGAGAATAAGACTGCTTGGTATTTACTTTCAGTTCCTGATAACTCTTCCATCTTTTGTTGTTTCTGTTGCTTAAGTGACAAAACCTGATTTTTCATGCCACGCAAAATGAAGCTATATCCTGTCCTTGGTTAAATTCTGCCCTTGGTTCAAACCAGTTTCAGAGTCTACCCAAAGAGGTAAATGCTTCAGTTTCCCAACTAGTCACATATTATTGTGCTTGGAACCTATGTGGTTTGGGACGTGCCAAAAATACACCAGTTGGTAGCATCGGTGGCTAGGTGGTCCTGGCAGCAGAGGTGAAAACAGCTTGCTAGATGAAGGAGCAGGATAGTTGGCCTCCAAATGCTGCTGTAGTTGGCACAGAGAGATACACCCTTTCTGGGAATTAGGTATGCTGGGTAGACAGAAGCTTGACTGGCAGCTGAACATAATCCGCCTCCATGAGATCAGGTATTATATCAGCACCAGGTCGCTTAATGGCAGCTGCAAGATCATTTTAGCATTGGCAGCAATGTGGCTAAGGACACCCTGATACTCTAGATATTAATAGGTATGATGGGAGCTGCTGATGGTGTGGAGCAAGGTCCTTCTGCTGGTGATTAGCAGGCTGCTCCCAGGCACCTAAATGTCACCACAATCCATGCCTGTGAGTAGCCTAGCCTCAAGCAAGACTTTATGTTGAGAAGGGAGCCAGAGAGCATGAGGGTGCACCTTGGGGCGAGCCCCATGGACACCAGAGGCCACTGAGAGCCCACTGCTCTCCAAGGCAAACCCCATAGCCAGCAAGGAGGCCACCAGCAAAGGAGGGACAGCATTTGGTGGAGGGGTGAGGAAACAAGAGTACAGCTTGGGACAGTGCATATACACCTAGGAGCTTCTGGAAATCTTTGCTGGCAGGGAACAGTGCTGAGAAGTTTTGGTTGGGTTGCACAGTTGGAAAGATCTGATGGGATGAAAGAATGAAAATAGCAAGGAGAGATGGTGGGGAAGAGGGGGACCAAACGCACACCACCTTCCCTGCATGCACACTCATGTGAACGAGGTCTCTGCACTGCCTGTTACGGGCAAGGAACTGAGAGGAAACACATAGAAATACCTTATTCATATTTCTTTCTGTCCACCAACGCACGCAAGATGTCTGTATTGTTGTCAGATTTTTGGCTTCTTTTATGATCTTAAAAGTGTGTGCGTTACTAACATATTTGGGGGTTTTGTGGTGTTTTTAAAGAGAGGGATTGGGAAGTTTGCTTAGACAGGCTGGTTTTAGGCACCGGAGGGTTTTTTAGATTTTAGGATCAGATGCATTTTGTAGGCTTTATGGGAGTGCTTCACCTTCTCAGATCATAAAAAGGAAGAGAGAAATAGGAAGGCCCTGGGACTGTACTGCCTTGGGGAGCAGTGGCTTACACCCCTACCTGCAAGCAGAAAACCTGCCATTCAAGGCTGGCGACAGCAGGATCCACGGCAGCTCATGCTCTTCTTGAAGAACTCAAGCCACCTCTCAGTACTGCAATCTGTGCAGAAGCAGGTCTGCTTCAGCTGTGTGGTTAGACGATGCTGGCAGTGGGACAGCCAGGATGTTCACTGTTTGTTACACAAGCACTTCGAAAGGGTAGGGGACAGTGATGGGGTAAGGAGTTGCCCATGCCTCTTTGCTTTTCATCACCTCTCAGGAATGTCTGCCTTCAGGGCTAATTTAGATGCATTTACATTAATAAATGTGTGGCCTTTTCAGCCATGTTTTTTCACTTTAATTCCTGTCTGCCCTTGTTGCCACATGCCCTTGGCAATTTGTGGTTATTTTGCTCATTCAGCATTGTATAATTTCCTTTATTACTGAATATAGATTATTTTTTTTTTACACTTAAGCAAATGCAGAGCTCATGAAAGGGATATAGTCTAGCTCCATTTAGCAAGTACTGGGCTTTTTCATTTTTCTTTCTTTTCTTCTTTTTCTCAGTTAAAAAGACAATGTTTTTCTAACTGTAAACTGGTTCACAAGCCAGAAACTGATGATTTCGTGAGTCTTCCAGATGCATCATCACAATTCCAGAAAGCTTCCTGACTGACAAGAAAGCCAGGACTTCTGTGGGACCTCCACATCAGGATATTATTAATAAACATTCTGTACCTCAGAGGGGAAACCCCCCAATATCACGTAAGCTCCATATGGCTCCCTGCTCAGCCCTGTGGACGTCTCCTCCCTCTCCTTACTCGTAAAGTGTGATGGGGCCCAACCTTTTGGGCTGGGGTTGGTTGAATGGTCCCTTACGGAGGTACTCAAGGTCTCTGTGCTCAGCTCCAATCATGACTTAATACATGAAGGCACTTCTTTCACATCCACGCTCATCCCATGACAAGATGATGTCTGTGCTTGGACCAACCGATAGACATGTGATCAGATGGGTGAAGAGCAGGATCCACACATCCTTGAAGAGAAAGCACAGTGGAAAGAAGGCTGCTGCCCTCTGCCCAGGATAAGAAAAGAGGATGCACTGTAATTTTGCACTGTTGATAATTTTGGCAGGGAAGATCCAGCTTTAGTTTAACCAGCCCTGCTACAGAAAACAGTTGGTAGGTCCATTTAAAATTTTGAACCTTCACTTACAGCACTGACCAGTAAAACCTGGGAGTGCACTTTCCCCCAATGGTCTTGGCCATGCTACACTCCAGCTACAGGGCTGCCAGTGTCCTGGGGAAGTCTTTCACGTGCAAGAGTTGCATTCCTGGAAGAGCTTGGGATAACTTTAGGAGACTTTAGGAGCAAAATGCATAATACATTCACTGATTAGCATCCCATAGTAACATAAACAAGGACATGTAGTTCCTGTAGACTACAGAACTAATCCCAATCTAAACCCGACCTATTGGTACATAGTAGACAATGGCAAACTCCAAGCAAAAAAACTTGGGAAGTGCCTGGATACCACCGTGACAAACATGTTTGTCTATCTCCTCGTCAGTATCACTTGAGGTGGATTTCTTTTTTTTTCTTTTTTTCCCAAGTACATTTTTCTTAACCCTCAGTGATCCTTCAGAAATCAAACTCTAACTCATTACCAGATGTCCTGTGGGAGGCCGCTGATGCTGCATGATGTCTCACAGTGGTACTACTCCTCAGTTCAACATGGACTTTACAAAAAGCTTAAGAATATATATTGGATAACTAAAACCAATCACAGTATTTAAATACATAGTCTCATCTCTGAATATCCTTTTCATCTCTGCAGATCCCAAACTGATTTACACACTGAAAGTGACATGGGAACCTTATAAAGGGATCTGTTTCACTGTGTACCGAACTGCAGCCATTTCTGGGATGAGGTCTGGCAGCTGTTTTAACAGCACAAGACAATGGTACATACAGTTGGGGCATGAGGTAAAGAATAGCATATCCAGTGTATACAGGGCAGGGAAGGAAGGATGTAATTATCCAAATTGGAATTTGGCCAGGACAACAGGGTCAAAACCCCGACTCTTTTGAAAAGTACCATGGGAACTCTGATGACCATGAGTGGTCAAGGACCTTGATTTTACATCTCATCTGAAAAACGCCACCTCCAACAACAGTTTTCTTGAGTACCATGCAAAGGCATTCATCCTAAGTGAACCAAAAAGAAAAGTGCATTCCAGCACAGCAGCTAGATGTTCTTAGAAGTATTCATTTTGTTTCCCAGTTAGTCTATATACTCTGATAGCCCAAGGGACATATACACACCCCTTTCTCAGCACTGGTGTACAAAGAGAACAAGATACTACTTGTGTTGGATGGATTTATCAGAAACTCAGATCACAACCCCACTATTTTCAAAACAGCAATACTCCTCCCATGACCATCTTGTGACTTGACTTCTGTTGTCTAAAATGTGAATCCCTCTGAGTATTTAATCTGTGAACAGCTACTAACCAAACAAACAACTTTCCATCGTGGTATTAGTGAGCTACTGCATTCTGCATGACTTAAGTACACTAACACATCAATGACTTAAAAGGCATTTTAAAAGTCACCTGCAGGTAAGCAGCAATAACAGAATACATATGGGTTTAGCCTACTTCAGATGTGAGGATATACAGCATCAGTTTAAACGTATTTTACTAAGGTGAAGGAATAGTACTTAGCAATGAGGACAGGCTAGCAGCCTGTGCATGAGTAGTCACTAACACTCATCAAAGCTCAGCCAGGACCATAACTCAGTCATGCATTAAATATCTCAGACTAGAAACCACGTCCATATCTGTTCTTTCAGATTTGGAGAGAGAAGCTTAGTGCTAATGCAATTAAAGTGGCTTACACCTTAAGAATGTTCATTTTTGTCCGTCTTAATTCTTACAATCAAGTTCAGCAACCTACGCAACCTGAACAGATTCTGCCTGGCACAAACCATCACACAGTTCTCAACAAGCCACTGCTGCTTCCAGGGTGATTCTCAGACCATGCCAGCTGAGAGCTGGACCTAATGGCAGGTGCCTCCAGGCACTCCAATGCACGTAGCCCTTCAGCAGCTCATGAGCTGTACCACAGCCAGAATGTGACCAGGAGGAATCAAATCCTGCACTACTGGAGACAGGAAAACCCACCAAAGCTGACATTTTCAGGCTGCCCAGCAAATGTTCACCCAGCTCCTCGCTCTGTTCCTGTCTTCCCATGCCACTGCACAATTCTGGGGCAACAAGCAATGAACCCAGCAAGTGAGGCGGAAAGACTTTGGGCAAGAAGATTTTCATACAGCATTGGGAGAGTCAGGGAAATGTCCTGTCCCTGCATTAGATGCTGCACAGCTGATCCTCTCACCTGAAGAACAGGTGCTCCAAACACAGAAGACTGACAAAAATTGGGCTGTGAAGAAAAGAGGCCCAGAGAGATGAAATGGTTCCTCACAGAACATGTCAGTGTCAAAAATATTACTGAATGCAGGGTTCTTGGAACTGGTCTACACCTCTATCACAGTCCTCATTTTTAAAATATTACTCAAAAGATTATGAGAGTTTGTCAGCTGCATTCAAATGCCACCCATAGGAAAGAATTCCCCTCTGGCCATAATCCTGAGCAATCTGTAGGAGACCTTCGCCTGCAGTGGACTCTGATGGCCCATCCTGCACAGGAAGTCACATCAGATAATCACATGGTCCCACGTGACTTTAGTATCTGTGATTCAATGGTCGGATACTAATGTCACTAACCAGGTAGAGCTAGTCTGTCTCGTTGAACTACTGCCAACGTGGTTTCTTTTTCACAAGCATTTATTTCCGTACATAGCAGGAACATGTGTGCATGTGCTGCAGAGAAATTAAATAATAAATTATGATCAAGGAAAATTCGAAGAGTTGACACAAACCCCACTAAGACCAGATGCACATAACTAGAAATCTCAAATTTGTTTGAACAATCTCACAGAAGCAAGCCGTACTCAAATCCATCGGGTTGGCAGCAAGAGTAACTGCACGTGGGAGAGCGCAGGACTGCGGCACTGGAAGAAAACTAATCTTGGAGGTTCTACAGGGTGAGCCAAGGTATTATATAGGTCTTTCAGCTATAAAGTTTATATATAATGTCAGAATATCCAGCAATGCCTCTTCGGAAGAAATCTGAAATCAATTATCAGATTTTGCTTTAGGTAGGTACTGGTTTTGAATACACTTGAGGTAATAGCGTTACGTACATAAGATCACATTAGACAGCTTTCACTCCAATGAGATACAAGCGATGCAACATGTAGACCAGCAAACCTAATAGCTCGTTTCCTTTTTATAAAATCGGAATCAAAATTATGATTTTTGCCTGACGGTAACCGAGAACAGATCATCCTATTTTCCAAGTAAAATCCAGTTAACAGAAACATAGGCGTGTTTGCTCCTGATCTCACTGTCAGAAGCTCGAGTGAATGTTTGTCTGCTTTGCTGGACATACTCAAGTATTAATTAACCTGTCACCCAGCTAATTTTTACTTATTTAAGAATACTAACACTATTAATTATTCCATATTATTTCCTTGTGCCTTTAAAGGCAATTGAACTTAATGTTAAACATTTTCTCCTATTTCCTTTCTGCCACTGCCTTTTCTGTAAAAAGAGCGCTGACGCATCTTAAACGCACCCAGTGCCCACAGCATTATAAAAAACCCCAATAACAAATTTACAAAATCCAAGCCTTCTCTTGCTTGTTGCTTTATTCAGTTTACTATCCTCTCATTGTTTTACTTTAATTGCTGGAGCTTGATATCATTTTCCTCAGTCAGTTCATAATATCAATTTCCCTGAAGGTCAGAAACAATATCTCAGGAAATACCACCTGCTATTCAGGGATATCGCAGGAAATTTGCATTTCCACTTTGTAAAGAGTTATTATTTTGGACTGACAACCTACATTTATTTCATTATCCCAAAGTGTTGGGATCCCTGAAAGCTAGAAAGAGAGAGAACGGGTGTCCTGGCCGGCGTCCCACTAGCATTTCATGGTCATTAACAATCAAGAGTGAGAAGACAAACAACTTGCTGCTGAAAGATGTGTGAGCTTCACACACAGCTCTCCCTGTCACCAGCGTCTTCGCCGGTCTCCCCCCAGCTTGGCCAGCCCTCCTTCGGAGCTGGGTCGCTGCCTGAACATGTCCTTCCACTCTCTGCAAGCAGCACTGAGGCGGTGGATGCAGCCAGAGGATTTACTCTCCTGCAGGAGTACAGGAGGCTTGAGCATGGTTTCCGCAGGGAGCTGGACGTATTCCTTCTAGTCTTTTGTTCACTGGGTGTGAGAACGCGGCGTTTTGGGACCATTGGCAGAGGAAGAAAAGCTGCCGTCAGTTAGGTGCTCGCAAGCCTTGCAGCCTTCACAGCAGCTGTAGCAAATAACCCAAAATCAAACTTCAGCCCTTCAGCATTTCTTCCCCAGAGGGGCATTTTGAGGTGGTCACCAGTAGAGACTCTGGTAATTTTATTCCTTTAGTGTTCTCAGCACAGCCGTGAGGGGTTGGGCAGGAAGGAGGAGACCTGCTAGAGGGAAGCTGCAACCCTGCACAATTCTGATGCATTTTCTACACAACATGGAGTACATTAAGCTTTAGCAACGTTCTTCCCAGCTCTTCAAACTCAAACTTATCTTTGGTTGCTTTGTTTTCTCCTCCCAAGCTAACGCTGGCGGGCAAGAGCCATGCCCTGCAGTGCAGAGCAGAGTACCTGCTTCGAGCAGACGCAGCCACGGCAGCGAGTGCCGAGGCTGCGCATCACATCCCTCACGCACATGTCAGGAAGCGTGTGCTGCGCGAAATGTCGGGGGGAGTGGAGTATTCACAACCGCCTATTGCTTCTCCCAGCGAGTCTGCCCTGCGGCCCAGAAACACACCCAATGACGAGCATGAGGCAACTGGACTGGAGGCAGAAATGTGCTTAAAAATGGCTTTATTTGTGGGGTCTGTCCAAATCCAGCTCCGTGGCTCAGGAGGAAGAATGACTGTGGGAACTTTCTTGCACAGTTTCTTCTTGGCTGACTGAACGCATCCCAGAGATTTCACTTCTGGGAGGAATGCCTTGAAGCAAATTTTTTTTTTATGATGAGGGTGTTTCAAGTCATATCTCTATTTAAGCAGCAGCACTGGAGACTGCTTGCGGGAGGGCAGCGAGTCTTACTGGCCAAATTAGAGGAAACTTTCTTTTTGGCTGGCTGCACAAAAGGGCACAACAGAGGTGGCAGTGGAGGAGCTCACTGCATTCACCGACAGCTTCCCTGAGTCACTCTCCAGCCCCGCTCACGCCGGGGAGCTGCACTGCCAGTGCCAAGCCAGCCTGCGGCCAGGGAGCTCCATGTTATGCAGAGCCAGGGGTGAGGCAGGATCCTCTGCCCCGGTGCAGGGACGAGCCTCAAAGCTGCTGCTACACCAGAAGGTCTGAGCTGCAGATGCGACACAGGCACGAGCGGCTCTGAAGCTGCCCAAAGCTACATGAGCTCGGTTTGCTCCTCTTGCCCAAGAAGAGGAAATGCAAAGAGGTATAAAGTCACCATACCCTTTCCATCGCTGGGACCGCTGCAAACCAGCTGAGGATTTCCCCCCTTGGGGAGCCCTGCCCAGGTGTTAGGAGTTAGCAGTCGGTGTGGATGGTCGAAGGAGAGGTCTTGCTGGCAGAAGAGAGCTTGAGCTGGCACTGACTCAGAGGCTGTTTGCACAAGGGCTGCCTTTTAAAACTTGAGACTGATAAAACTAATGACTGTGTTGAGAGATGCTCATAAAACACTGAGTCACCCCTTATTCAATTAAGGAAGCTGTCACTGATCTTTCAAGGAGGCCTGAATGGGTTATTCCCCTCTACGCTGTGTTGAACTCAGAAATATCAATCTGCATGACACTTTGGATGACCTGGGCTGGCAGTCAGAAAGTTCAAAAGGTGAGGAACACCTCTCAACAGGAATAAACAGTGACGCACATTTGGAAATAACCCTCGCAATTACAATTAGCCATTTGGTACCCTCTCCTGCCTGGAAGCTTTTGTGCTGGTAAAAAGTTACCTAGGAAGGATGGCAAGTAACAACTGTAAACCAGCCCCAGCCGCCTTCAAGGCTGATTTAAAAATCAGGAGGAGGAGAAATGCCAATGTTTAATATTTAAACAAAAAAATGTTTAATTTTTAAACATTTATGTTCCTTTTATGATTGTTAAATCAATATTAATACAGAATGTAAACCATTTTATAGCCTCCACACAGGACTCCCCTGTCGCTCCCTTCCCAAGAAGTCTGTTTTTTAGGCAGATGAGCACTACCAGCAGGATGTTCAGAAATACTGGTCCTAATAAATAATTCCAGAGCGAGACCTGCTGCCCTTCTTCAGACACACTGCCTTCAGTGAGAGTTCTGCCTGAGTAAAAACACTGAGTTTTGGCCCATTACCTTCAAATGAACAGAGCAGTTTATCTGTGGTTTGAGGTGCTTCCTCCTGTCTGAACTTTCAGTTTTCCAGGCTGAGCCAAAGAGGTACAAAGGGGATTTCCTGCGATCCTCTGGGTTGTACGTGCACTCAAAAGGGCTCCCAAATTACTCTCTTGAGTTTTGTGACTTGAGTTTGTACCTGCAACCCCTGCCTTCGCTGAGCGGTAGCAGCGGGAAGAGACGGGATGTCTTAACAATGAGCTTTGACTGAGATGAAAAGTAATCTTTCTTCAATGCTAGCCTCCAAACACAAAATTTTTTCTCTAACATTCCTTAGCCTTCATCCCCTCTGCAAACTGTATACGCGAAGAGGTGCTATGTTTATAAAAAGCTCTTACAACCTATAGAGGAAAACCAGGACATTGCAGAAAAGCAGGAGCAGAAACAATAGCCAACGGCCATGCTTCCACCATTTATTTCCATGAGCTTGCTGCAACAAGACCATCCAAAAAGCACTCAGTAAATACTCGTGAGCAAACCTCACACCAGTCCACTGTGTCCTGCTAACATCACGCAGCTGCTGCCCCCTTCCACTCACTTCCTCACATGTTTGAGCTTCATTCATTCATTCATTCATTCACTCATTCACTCACTCATTCATTCATTCTTTCGGGAGAAGGTGCTGTGGTTCTGCCCCCCCAGACCGTTTCCTTTCCAGAGAGCATCCCAGCGCTGAGGGCTCCAAAGCAGCCTCCCGGCTCCCCTCCTTAGCGTCCCCCCCGCCGTGGTCCTCGGGAGGGGGGCACGGGAAGGAAGTGGTTCTGACATGTATTTTACTGATGTTTTAAAGCATATGGTCTGACTGCTCTGAATGCTGTGGAAGATTACTGTCACATGTCCTAACCCACTGCCTATCTGTTGACACAGTATCACCTTTCGTAAATTGCTGGATACCATTTTCCCATCAGCACTGCTCTAAACACAGGAATTATAGGCAGGACGCAAATCCAAACAACCCTTATATGCTTAATAAAATAAATAACAATCAGCCCCTTAAACATTTCTCCTTTAAAGGAAGTTTCCTTATTTTAGATCAAATGTTCCTTGGGATCCATGCTAATTTTTAGTTTCCAGTGCCATAAATAACTAACACAAAGGCAAAAAACCCCACCATAGCACATTCAAAATCAGCCCGATTTGTATTTTTAAATTCTAAAATACGTGCTCATGTCATGCTCTGGGTAGTGGCACAATTTCTGAATGAGTGCAAACAAAGCAAGATCTGCTTGAATGCATCAGCCCCCCCTAATGCATACTTAGCATAGCTCCAGGTCAATGGAGCCAGACCAATTTACACCAGTTCAACAGTTGGCCCGCAAGGTTCACATGAGCGTGGTATCTCCGTAAGTACCTCCTCCCTTCCCTCCTTCTCAAACTTGTGAACGGGTTAATGCCGCGCATCACGGTACGCCTCTGAACTCTGCAAACTATTTGGATTTGGTTCAGGTCACGCGAAAGCAGGCTGGAAAATGCAGATGCACCTCTGCCACCTCCCCCGCTCCACAGACACTTCCACACGCTGATGGAGAGATAACCCCAGCTTTTCGGAGGAAAACTGATTACTGATACACTAGTTCAGTGTGGACTATAAAACATTACATTTTGGATGTTTCAAAGTTTTCTGAAGTGAGCAAGTGCTTTCTGTTCAAAATTTCATTTTCACTTGAAACCCAATTTTCTGATGAAAATATTTCAACAGAAATAGCCTTGCCAGTAGCTAACAAAGCTTTATACTTCGCTGTAACAGTACATCTCAGTTTGCTTCCGCTCCCGAAACCTGCATCCTTCTCAATCTCTACACATTTCTGCTTTCAATATGACCTGCAGGTCCACGGATGGAGACTTCACTGACTCAGACCCCCGAGCACCCTGTTTTTATCCTTTTGTCACCTAAGCGAAGGTCAGCACATACTAAACCATTAGATTTGTCTGCTCCAAGTGTACAAGGAAAGAATAGTGATGTGTTTGAGAGCCGAAAGTAAGCCATTTGGGGATGCGCCAGACAAAATCAACACCTGGCAGCTGGCCATCAGCCAGGTTTCACTCCAGGGATGCAGTGCTGGTGAGAAATGGCTTCTGCCGCGCGAGGAGACGCGCTCTGCTGTGAAAAGCTCCAAGAGGACCACAAGCGTAGAGCCCCTCGGAGCAAACCAGTCACTCAGCGTGGCAGAGTACTGGGACTCTGGCTTGCTGGACCCTGCGAGGTTTGTATGAAGTGCCAATTTCCCATATACTAAAAGATATACATAAATAATGGTTCTTTTCCCCCTTCCCGTTGTCTTATAGAAACAGTCTCTATGGAAGATGTTCTCACAAGCATGTACCAAATTCCAACACATTTGAGCAGCCGTGCTCATGCACCGTGAAACAACCTCTGCCACCTAATCTTCTAAGATCTCCTCTGCTCAATTCATGTTCCCAAAGTCTCTGAGGCACACACATTTGCACTCTAATCCTTCCATCACATCTGCATGAGCCTTTGTCACATCTGACACAATAGTGGTTTGGGAAGTGAAATGTTAAGCTGGCAGCCTGTGTTTAACACAGGGACTTTATTAAAAAAACCCACCAAACCTCTGGAAAGTGCCATGTCTACTGTATCATATCGGTGTACATCACGGGGCCATTAACCCCTTCCCCGCAGACTGCCAGCACTCCCTGCAGGACTGGCTGGCGGGGCAAGCTGGACTACGGGCTCCACAGCACAGCCCAGGCTTTGCCTTGTGGGCATGATCACGGCACTGGTCATTGACACCACAGTCTTAGTGGCTCCCTCTACGCGATGAGCTTCTAGCATAAAAGTTTAAAACCTGAATAAAGATATTGCATATGTCACCCAAACTTGCAACAAGTTTTTTGGTGCAAAACACGGTGGTGGTGTCCCAGTCCCGCTGCAGCAGCCGTTTGCTCTATGACAACGTGCTCAGCAATTGCTGCTCGTCAGAGCTCTCATTAGCAGTCACAGACCAAGCGCAAGCAACCAAGCTGTTTTGTTCCTCCTGATCAGGACTTCAGCACATGACTGCTGAAATTATAGGGCTGGTACCTTTTCCAGGCAGCTTTGATAGTAGTGATGGTACAGTAATGATGTAATCTAGGTGAGGGATTATCAGATTACTTTGATTTCCAAGACTGTGTCCTGGTTTGGCAGGGATAGAGTTAATTTTCTTCCTAGCAGCTGGTATAGTGCTGTGGTTTGGATTTAGGATGAGAATAATATTGATAACACACTGATGTTTTTAGTTGTTGCCAAGCAGTCAAGGACCTTTCAGCTTCTCATACTGCCCTGCCAACAAGGAGGCAAGGGGCACCCAAGAAGCTGGGAGGGGACACAGCCAGGACAGCTGACCCAGACTGGCCAAAGGGATATTCCATACCATATGATGTCATGCTCAGCATATAACTGGGGATTGGCTGGGAGGCAGCACAGCTCAGGAACTAGCTGAGCATCAGCTTAGGGTGGTGAACAATTGTGCTGTGCATCACTTGTTTTATATATTATTGTTATTCTTTTCTGTCCTATTAAACTGTCTTCATCTCAACCCATGAGTAATATCTTTTCCTTTTTGATTCTCTCCCCCATCCTACTGAGGGGGAAGTGAGTGAACGGCTGTGTGGTTGGTTTAGCTGCCGGCCAGGTTAAACTACAACTGTCAGGCTAACACCTTTATAGTTTTTAAAAGAAAGACCATACATAGTGCTAGCTGCTGCAAAACGAGGTAGGAAGCACTGATAGCAGTTTTGTAACTTAAAACAACCCTAGAATTTCCAGGCAAACCTAGTGGATATTATAAACTAACAATACCTACAAAAACTCCACCTAAAAATCATTCTGTCTCCTGCCTTCAAAGAACCAACTCCCCCCCCCCCCCCCCCCCCCCCCCCCCAAAAGAGAGAGCAAACAAAAAAGNCCGAAAAAGTGAGACAGCAAGAAATAGGGGGAGTCCAACTGCGAGAAGATGGAGTTATCTTCCCTTTAGCACTCTGCTGAGCCTTGGGCCACTTGTCTCAGGGCTGACGTCCCTACACCGAGTGAGAGCAGCAAGGTTGATGCTGGTGAGCGGGGTGTCACCCAGTGCAACTCCAGGTGATCAGACAGCGGCTGACAGGAGCTGGGAGCAGAGAGAGAGTGAATCACCCTTCCCCAGCACACCAGCTTGCGGACGCAAAAAGTCTGGGCACCAGTACATGGCTGCGCTCCCAGGGTTTAGACCACGACACCTCTGCAGTCCTCAAACCACCCACAGCGACAGTGTGCTCTGCGGGGGCTGCACGAGGTGTTTGCTTGCGGGTCGTTTATTTACATCCAATTATCAAAAGTAGCTATAGGAACTCAAGGAGAATGGAGAGAAAGGAAACAGTGGATTAGTGCTGTTTGATATCTACATCCTTGTGTTTCAGAGCATCTGACAACCATTAAAGGCCAGTAAACCAGACTGAATCTTCTCTCACAGGCTTCCTTCGTTAATAACTGTCTATTAGGAGACTGTTTGTACCCTTTTCTGGTGCTGACTACGATATACAGGACATTAGATTAGCAAATCCACAATCTCATCCTGTATTGTACATGTATTTTATTTAAAAGGAAATGCCTACACGGTACTTGCAGAGCGTAACAAACCCTATTCCCTCACTGCCGACTTTAAAACAGAATGCCCTTGCTGAGAAGATGGGGAATCTTGCCATATTTTCACATGTGGATAGCCAGTTAAATTGTACGCAAAATCTTTTTACTGTCTGGTTCCTTAATTTTGTTATATATAAAAACAGTAAAGAAAATTATTGCCTATAAAATGTTTATTTCTGTTTTAGCGAAAGAAATGTAAAATATGTCCAAATGCAGCCAAAATCCTATTTTCGTCTTATTCTAACTAAACCATGGCCAAACCAATTTCCTTCAAATTTTAAGGAAAAGAGAAATGTTCTTGGATCTCGGCTGAGAACTTGCGCACTACATTTCAATCTGGAGAGATTTTTTATGGCTGTGTTATTACTAATAAACAAAGTTTATAATGGAAACATTGACAGGACCTCCACCGAAGCAATACCAGCACGGGCCGCTGTAATAAATTCAATTAACATCTAATAGAAACTCTGATCTCATCACAAGCCAACTAATATTATGCTCGGAATAAAATAAAACTAGCGTGGACTGGCTGCTGTCAGTTCTTGCAGACTGCCATCCTCAAATTCCTCCTACAGACTAGCAGGTTTTATAAACCAATGGACCTTCTTCACATCAGCAGAAACTACCCGTGCTAGGCCAGATTGCCTCCTCTTTTGACCAGATTACACCCCTTTAAATCTAGAATATCACTGCTGGATACGCCAGCCCTCAGCCTCTTTACTGAGGTTATGACTGAAGCTGACTTTGGCTCGATAGCTGTTGAAAAGATTAAACAAAAATTAGCAGTTCCTGTACGACATAATATTTGGATATTAACCAGAGTTAAAAATCAAGCCTTAGTTTGCTTCCTGCCTGTCGGACATGCTACACTGAACATCCTTTTTAAATTCCACAGGTAATAAAACTTGCGCTAAATGAGGCCGGTCTCAGCACAAGTTTGTACTGATGCCAGGCACAGCAATCTCTTTCATGTGTGCTGCTTTGCAAGCACTGAGGCTGCAAGGCATAGGGGTTCACGGAAAGATGCTGCTTTATGGGTTCGCTGATAACTTGATAGAGCTGATAATGCAATTATTGCTCGCCGGGAGCTGACAAGTTAAACAGATTTTCGCAGTAGTGGTAGAGTAATGCCAGAAACGAGCAGGAAAAACAAGGCCAGTGCAACTCACAGGATATGAACTTCTGTTTCCTAGATGAGTAAATAAAACAAATCCTTTTCGAAAGGATGTGCACGTAACCCGGACTTGACATGGCAGAGGTGCCGTCAAGATAATTACAGTAGAATTCAGATGGGGTTCAAGCGCGTGCAAATATGGCAACAAAAAGCCTCACGCCACGGGATAATTAGATGAGACAGTCTCCAAGGTGGGAACCAGGTAGTGGAGAGGGGCAGGGAAGGGAGAGCCAGCTCTGAACCTGAGGACAGGCATCCTCTTCCCACGGGAGGACAGCACCGCTGCCGGCTGCCGGTCTCCCCACTCTGCCACCGGCGTGCGTTGTGGCACGGCTTCCCATGCCCTTCAGACAAAATTGGCTCGCTCAGATCTACCATTTAAACCAACTGCACTAATCCGGCTGATTTTACTTGGAGCGGATTAGGAAGCCCTCACAGACAGCGCTCAGCCGCAGCTGGGCAAGCTCAGCAGCCTCTGGCCGGGAAGCTGTGACGAGCAGCCGAGGGCAGTGGCTTCTTCCACCGGATCTCGAAGGGGACATCTTCCTACAGCTTAACTATGTGGTGTCCTCCACCGGCAACGGGCAGCCAGGATGACCTGTCCTCTTTCCCAGGGAAATCCCTCACCCAGGGAATCATTCCCGTCTCCCCAGCACGCAGCTCTGGAAGGGATGAAGTTTTGCTTTCAGATCTTTTTTACTGCTCCAGCAATGTGAATAGTCTTCATGGTAACAGCAAACTGAATAAAGCACCAAACTGAGGCACAGTGTAGGGGTCACAATGATTAATAAATCCCCAAACACCCCCGACAGATACCAGTAAGATCAGAAGGTGCCATTGCCACCCCCTAGTCTGACCTCCTGCTCAGCACAAGTCACAGAGTTTTGCCAGGCAATTCTTGCATCAAGATCTTAATTTCAGGTTGAAGTATTGCATATCTTTTAGAAAAAGATCCAATTGTGATTTAAAGACTGCAAGCCTTGAAGAATTCACCACATCCCCTAAGCAAGCTGTTCCCATGATCAATCGCCTTCATTCTTCAAAATGTATACCTCATGTGCATGTGGGAACTGAAAACGCAAAGGCTGAGTGAGCCAAGTTCTGGTGCTCTGGCACAAGTGAAGAATAAGCCTCGTATCAGTTTTATGAGGTTATTATAATTCCACATAAGAGGCTATACTATCTTTCTGGAAGATCTCATGCAGAATTTAGCACTGATCAGGAAACATTTTCCCCACTTTGTGAGAACTTTTCAGACTGTGTTTCCTTCTCAAGACTAAACCAGACTTGACACGTTGCACACATTTTTGCACAAGATACATGATCTACAACAGCCACCACGACGGTAGTGGTACCATGGCTCTTCTCTGACCCCCGCGCTGGCTTGTTTGCTAAGCAGCTGGGGCTGAAAAGTTGGCTCCTAAAGTTAAAAGACACCATGGTGCTATCAATCAAAGAGCACGATTTTCTTTCCAGCCACAGCTCTGGTTCCTCCATATGAACCAACATAGAGGATGCGCCGCTGACATGCAACCAAAGGGGAGTGACTTTGCCTTGCTAAGGGCAGAGAATTGGAAGTTCTGTGATCCAGCAGCTGGTTTTTCAAGGACCAAGGAAGAAAAGTAATTAAAAGCCCTTTAAAAATAAAACTATCAAAAAAGGTTCATGAAATGAAAACACCAACACAACGAATCAACTGAAATTTCTCATTTCAGGTATTGATACTCAGTTCTGAACACTCATGTTTGTTTTAATCATAGACTGATTCATATTTCAAACAGAAAAGCAGACCTTTTCTTAGAAAATGTCAGAACAGGACACGTATTTTCTAGTTTGCTTTACCTGAAATGGGAAATTCATGGAAATAGACCTTTTCTCTTAGGAATCTCTAATTAAAAAAATTAATGTTTCTGGATGAAAAAAAATAATCCTCCAAGAATTCCAAACCCGTTCCAGTCAACTCTTACCCAAGCTGAACCACATGCTAGTGCATCTCAAATTTTGCTGCAGTTGTAATCACAGCCCTGCATGTAACAGAGAGAGGATGCATCTCCTCGCACCCAATTCACATTGCTCATTAAGTACACCTCTGGAACAGAGAGGAAAAGGAGAGCCGGTGCTGTGAACTCAAGGAAACATTGGGACATGGCTGCTCATGGCCCATCTGAGCAGCAGCCGTGAGCAGGAGGGAAGCAATGAGCAGTAAGGGACATTTTTGGGGGAAGAAGTAACTGTTGTGTGTCTTCTGTTTTGTTAACTTGGAATAAAGTCCAAAACAAGGACTGATGTAGGCTGTCATCTGTTCTTCCCTTGAGGAAGACATCAACCTGCTAGCATCACTGGAAAGTAAAGAGACAGTTGTCATCGTGCTTTCTGTAATGCCAGAATGTTTTCTCCAATGTAAATCTTATCTCCCACAAAGAGCACGTACTGTCCTTCAAGTATTTTTTCACCTGGAGGAATGAGATCACCCAAAGGGTACAGCTATGGAGAAGACCTTCAGCAGATCCTCGTCTGCTGGTTGACTCCATCCAGCAGAGGCAGAGGTCCAATGTCTTTTTTCAGCAAGCTGGAAGAGGCCAATTGGCACATGGGGGCACAGCCTTCCCCCTCCTCATGTCAGTATTTCCTACGTTTGAGGGGAAAGGCAGCTTTTTACTTGAGTCACCAGAATTTTCAAACAGTTATCTTACCCATTTTCAGGCAAATACATGGGAAATATATCTGCAGAAAACCGGAGCTTGTGGCTGGAGACTGACCTCTGGGGTGACCCCTTCAAGACTCGACTCCAGTCTCCAAGTGAGCACTGGAAGGCCTTCACCTCCAATCACTGTTAAATGTGACCTCACGACTGTATTTGCCTGCGTCAGTTTAGCTGCAGGCCTGTGTCTTAAAGTTCAGCACTATAAAAAATGAGATTATTAGACACAATCAAGAATTAGACTTCAAAGACCTTTAGTCTGTCATGTGTAATTAACGTACTGAGTCACAATTAAACCATGATTGGCACTAGTTCTTTGAGGACAGCAAAGCTCATTTTTACCAATAGTCTTCCAGAAAAAAGACTCCATTATTCAAAGGTATCTCTAATTTCTATACCATTCAAGATATTCTCGGGAGGTATGAAACATATGATTTCGAACATAAAGTTGCTTTCACATTATTTCATTATCCCTGTGGTATTTTTGGCAATGAGTGTTTTGGAAGGTGAATTTAAAAAGAGAAGAAATACAAAATAATGTTGTCAGTGCACTGATTGGAGTTATGACTATGCAACCTTTAATCATGTGTCCCACTCAAACCATGCAACTCTGAGTCCACATGGCCCAGGGCTGAATCTCCCATCGTGGGCATTAAATGCTGGAATATGTTTAATTAATTCACTAAAATGCACAAAGGTCCTTGGACACCACAGTGATTGGTGCCAAGTAAGTGTTCGTAGTTAGAGCAATTGTTAATAAAACACCGTACACTCCACGTTTGGAAGCTGATATAGAAGAGCTGAGGGGCTCTGGGGCCTTGAGGTCATTCGTATCTTGTGTCTCCTTACACTTAAGGAGACTGAATTTTTGTCAAGCCAGTACTTTGACTCCTTTCTGTACTCTCCTGACCCTGAGTAGCTGCCAAATTTCTACAAGCACACGCTATTGGGTATAGTTTCCTTGGAAGCAGAGCACTTGGAAGCTGGTGAAATACACCCAACAGGTCCTGGCCATAGCATGACCAAGGCAGGTGTCCCACCAGGGCACCCATTACATCCAGACCCGCCAGCCTGGTTAGCTTAGACAGCACCACAGTCATTCTCATCCCATTTTCTCCTTAATTTGACAGAGATGCTATCCCTTACTCTCACTTGTTCACATTCATTTTAACCTCAGAGCTGTCGGCTGGATCTCTGAGGGCTTTCCATTCCTGTGACTGTCAGCTCA
Source organism: Aramus guarauna (assembly GCA_013400195.1). Classification (NCBI taxonomy): domain Eukaryota; kingdom Metazoa; phylum Chordata; class Aves; order Gruiformes; family Aramidae; genus Aramus; species Aramus guarauna. The sequence continues at coordinate 223,482 of VXBL01003342.1, forward strand.
GGCAGCCATTTCCATCTCCTGAGTACACCAGAAAAGCCCTGCCTTCTCCAACAGCTTTGCAATGAGACTGAGATGGATAGATGGATGGACATATGGATGGACGAAGGAAGGAAGGAAGGAAGGAAGGAAGGAAGGCAGGAAGGAAGATTACACTGCATGATATTTCAAGCTCTCAGCATTTTTCCCCAAATGAGCTACAACTAGGCTGAATTACAGTAGGTCTTTTATGTTTCCTTCAACCGAAACAATCCCATCGGGTGCTTAAGGTTAAGGCTCTTACCTGAAGAGTACTCCAGGTACCAAAAAGAGTTGGGACTGCGATGCCTTCACATGTAGCCTGTTGATCTATTGTTTACGAGTCTAAGAAGAGCTCTCTAACATACTAACAGTACATCCAGCTTTTCCCCTGACACTTCCCAAACACTGTGTTGTTCAGCAGGATGGAAGTGTGAGAAGATATGTGCGACACAAGGAAGACAACGTGCTCATTTCCCTTCTGTGTGATTCCTCCTTCTTTTAATTTTGGAAAGGAAAACTCCAGCAAAAAGTACTTTTGTGAAAAAAGATCAGTTGGCTTATGGAAATTCTGAAATAACAATGTCTGGTTTATGTTTATTTAATGGATTCATTATCAGCTTCAAAATAGATGAATTAACACTTTAAGCAGTGAATGTGAAAATTAATTGGTTTGAAACTGCTTGTTGGAAATTTAGTGGGTTTTGAATGCAGAATTTTAAAATGAAAGGTTTATTAAAGAAAAATCTTGCAATTTTTTGCTTTTTCAAAAGGAGCGGTACTACTCAGCCAAGCCATCGGTGTGATGTTTCATCAGCAGACGTGAAAGATGTTTAAATGAAAGAAGGGGCAGGTCTCCTGGTTGGCGGTTTCTGTGGGGAACAGCCTGCTCCCCGGGATCCTGCTGGTGTCTAGATGCTCCAGGCTTTCTCGGGCTTCAGCTCGGGCAGAGTGCTCTGGAGGCTGGGGCTCTGCATGAGGAACCTGGCAGCTCAGCTGAACCTTCCCTCAGACTGCGACAAAGCTTCTGCGTGTTAACCAACCTTGGGCTCCAAAGTTGTTAGAAAGAGCATCGTAGTGTTTATATTTTAATGGGTCCCATCACTCCACAAAGAAACAGCTTCAAAGAAAAGATGCAGTTCTATCTTATCGTTGGTTGTTGAGTTTACTTTTTATAAATACAACTACTTTTGCATTACCTCTCTGATCTCAATCTACAAAGTCACTATTACCAACAAAGTTCAAAAGCAGCGGCAACTTTAGCTTTTATTTTGATACCAAGGTGAGTCCTTCCTTAACTACTTTTCCTTCCCTTCCTCCCTTGGACACCAGTTATTGATGGGAATGAAACCCGTTGATGGGAATGAAGCCCATGGGAGGGAAGACAGGAATCCAGATCTGTTTATGTCTCTGCTCTGATGGTGTACAAGACCTCTTGGAGCAACCACTGAGCTGCTGAAGCTGGGCAGTTTGTACAGGCTTCCTGAACCTCCTGGGCTGAGCACGGGCGGTAAGCTAGCCCGCTGCCTCCTCATGTGAGCAGAGCTGGCAAGATCCACCACTAAAAACGGTCCCACAGATGAAAAAGAATGTATGTTCATACAAGCAAAGGAAGGATGAGGAAAAAACGAAAGGAAAATGGAGAACGGCGGGAAACAGAGAGAGAAAAAGAACGGCACTGCCCTACAAGAGCAGCTTTGTGGTTCCTCCAGTAATGTTACTCTGTTTTGTTTATCATGAAAAGATCCCATTAATGCTTCAGCCCCATCAAACAGCAGACCAAGTTCATGAATGGCACCTATCAGAGGCCAGGGTAAATCCAATGATTAGAGGGAATTTGCCAAAGGGCCTTTGTAGCTGAGAAAAATGCCTACTCCAGAGAGGAATGCAGAAAATTCCTGGGAGGACAGGCCCTCCTTTGTTGGCAGTCCCGCGGTATTCTGGAGCAAATAAAGGCACACAAAAAATGGGATCTTAGATGCAATGGACATTTGAAGAAAACGTTCAAAGACCTCCTTGAAACATTCACACACACACACCCCTTTCCCAACTGTACTAATTCTGTTTAAGATGACTGAACGGGCTATACTCAAAACACTACTATTTTAGGATTACATAATAGAAATGTCTCCCGACAGCAACAGCTTTACTTAGTTTTTTCTACCGCTTGTTCCCCGGTTAAAACTTTTGTTGACACAAGCTTTTAGGGGCCAAATTCTCAGCCAGTGCAAATTGCTACAGATCCACTGAAATAAAAGGATCTCCGCCGGCTTACAGCGGTACAGAATTTGACCTCACATTTAGCACGTAAAATAGAAGAAATGCACCCAAACACCAGGATGGACCTACAGCCAGTGGAGAAGGGACATTGACGCCCCGTCTCTGATTCACCCCACCTTGTAAATGTCTGGGCCAAATGGATATGCATCACCTATGAGCTATGCAGCAGCTAAGGCTGCACTGCAGAATGGAGGATTCGCCTGGATAGATTCGTCTTGAGAGCATAAACACATCCAGGCAGAAATTAAATTTACAAGATCGGACGAGACAAGCTGTCACTTAGCAACTGAAAGGGACATGACACGTGGGTGTTGATTCGTTTCAGACTCACACTGCGGATTCTCTTTTACTTCTTCTCAGTTAAGAACCCATTCATAAGAAACACATTTAAACTAGCAAATTATACGGAGACCCAAAGAACTCCGCCAAATATCAGCAAAATTATATTAAATCTGCAAATTGTTCTGTAACGTTTGTCCGTATTTGCTTACCATGACCTTGTCAACTACATTACAGCAATATCAATGTATTTAAAATAGTTTTTGTAGTAAAATAGCCCCAAACCATACTAAACGTACAGAGGCGATGTTCTGTCTGCCACAGGCAAGGCTCTAATCTCGCTTACATCAGTGTAAATCCAGCATATTTCCAACAATTTCACCGAACACCAGCGAAAGTGAGATCAGAATTTGGCCCTATGCCTCCTTCCCTCTGTTTTCCTCCAGAGAAAACAAAACCATTTTTTGTTATTTCTTTGGTGTGAAAAATCAGATACAGATTTTATGGCTGATTTAGAAGTTCTTATCTGCTCCTGAAATCTTGAATTGCATAAACTGCATGTAATCCTCACATAAACATATTCAACAAACACGATTTCCTCCTCCCCTCCTCACTTCCTACGCTCTGAACAATCTTAATGCCTCTTGTTCTTCACAATGTGCATTTAAACACAATATGCTTCCTCATAAACATTGTTAATGACTTTTATTTTATGTCCCGCATGAAAGAATTTGCTGTGATGATAAAGGAGCCAAGTAACAACCATGCAGTTAGAAGTAGGCTCTGTAAGCATCTATGGGTGTATGCTGCCTCTGTTTGTGTGCGGGCATCTGAAACCTAATAAAAATATTATTTGCAACTTTGGAGACTGGTATTTTTCAAACTGGGGGGTGAATTGTTTGCAAAGGTGTTTCTTTTATTGCTCTGCAAATGTTGTTCATTTTACTATTTGTTTTAAACAATCTTTTACTGGTCCAAGTGGATTTACCTTCATACAGCAGCGCAGTGGCAGCGAAGGGACAAAGAGCTGGGTGTACAAACAACGCTGGGCTGCACAGAGCACCACCGCGTTTTGCAGCGGTGTGTAAAAAAGCAGTAATGTTAAAAAAACCTCTTTTCTTCTGTTTCTTAAGGAACAAAAGCAACCAAAGTTTTCTACTAACAAGCAGGTTCTGCTTTCTCCTGAATATTCCCAAGCGAGTAGGTTAGGGGATGCTTTAGCTTCCCTCAGTGTCCACGGGAGCACCGCTGCTGTAACTGACTGCCAAACTTGGGACAGGATCTCCTTCTCTGGTAGGAAAGGGAGAGCTGGAGTCTCTCACCCTCAGTCATGTTGGTTCGTTTTCTTCAATGGGATTCCTTTGAGAGTAAAGATAGTAAACTGCTCTCGCAGGTGAGAAGCCCTGAGAATGGGGCTTTGAGAAAAAAAAAGAGAAAATGGCATTAAGAGAGACAGGCTGGAAGGGCTGTGCCACTCACACCCCCCCTGGGTCCACGCTTAATGCAGATGCTAAGCAAAACAACAGGTCTCGAGATGCATCATTCCTCCAGCAAAGGTATACAGCACCTACGGTGCCACTTAAATACAGCGGGAAGCACAGATATTCAGCACCTTCCAAGGTTAGACAATCAAAGCACAGTTAGCTATAGTAAAAAAGAAATACACTGAGAGATAGTAATTAAATTCTCTCCAAACGGGGCACGTGTCTCCCCAGCATAGTTCTTTAATTGCCATCAGCTGCGTAAATCCTAGGAGCATCTTCTGCAAAACATGTCTCAACTTAGAAAACCGGTCATTGGAGACGTATACAAAGCCTGCAAAACACACGCACACACGTGTGCGCACTAACCTTCTCCTCCAACCTTAATTTATTGAGCCTCTGCCTGGCAGATGGCTGACATTTTAAAACAGGCTCCTAAAACTACAGATCTGTTTGTTTGTTTGCTTGTTTTCCACCAAGCAGACCGTAACAACTCCAGCCATAATCCATTAAAATCCAGGCTAGCAGGGTAAACGACTGTCACTGGAAGCCTGACTTGTCACGCTGCCATGGAGCAGCGTGAAGCCCTGGGCTCTTCCTCCCAAGCTGGGGTTACATCATCTCACACATGCTCCTTTTACTCGCCGGTGTTTTGAGCTCCCTTCAAAAACGTCCACGGACGACGTACTGATTTACTCGCTGTTCTGCACCGTCAGGGTCCCTCCCTCAGGGAGAAGTTCCTGCTCTATCACAGATTTCCTCTGTGTCTTTGGGAAGACGTGTACACCCAGGCATTTAAAGATATTTTAGGAACCTGAAGGCAAAGACAGATGTTTGCAATAATATGTCAGACCAAAAAAAAACCCCTGTGTTAATCCAGCAGCAGACACCTTGGCCGGCTCAGCCAGCAGCACAACCTCCCGCACGAGGGCTGACACAGAGGCTCAAGGCGGGAACGGCATGAAACCGCCCCGCATGAGGTGGCCGGTGGGTGAATCATGGCAAACACAGACAGTAACACCCCGGTGATTTCTGCTCTACAGGAAAAAATAAAGACTGGCTGTTTAAAGAGGGGATTCAGTTCAGAAGAGTTTGAACTCGCCTTTCAATCAAAGGCAGAGTTACTTACCACTGCAAACAACCATTAAGTCCTAAGCCATTAAATCCCGTAGTGAAACAAGGATTGAAGCAAGAAATAACTGACTGGCCTAGATTCAGAGGTCGGTACAGACAAAAAGAGAAGTGGAAAGACAGCTTGGAGGCATTTTTGCACCCCGTGATTTCTGGGGCTGGCTCAGTTTCTTTGATAGTCTCTTACGAGGAGTTAGGTACTGCTCATGTCTGTAGACCTGCTTCTCCTCCAGCCTCTCAGCGAAGCGCCCAGATCCCACAACAGCAAGCTAAATAAAAAGGATGTTTGTCCAACAAATGTAAGCAGTAAGGGCATTTACAGAGGCCAGAGAAAGGCTCAGCCTGTCACTGCTGCTTTCTGGTCACCACTTCGCATTGCCTCCTTCTGGCTCCCGATTGAGACTCAGAACTGAGAAGGAATTAATCAAATTAAAACAGTGGTGCCAAGTAAGTATGAGACCAGAAGGAGGACTGTGGTTTATCAGAGCAGCTTTGGGGATTCTTCAAAGCCCCAAAGACCCTGGCACCACTCCTAACACAGGCCAGGAACCTCTAAAGCCCTCACTGTACCCAGGAAGATTCTCCCTCCTCCGCTGTCACAGCGAAACAGGGAGAGAGCACAGGGAAAGGAGGACGGGATGAAGGAGTATCCGCTCCTAGAACACTCTGGCAGAGCTGCACTTGACATTTGCTCAGCTTTCAGAGCCGTGGCCGGTGTTCGCACCCAGGCTTGGCGGCTCAGCCCCAGCGCGGGAGGCAGGGGGAAGCAGTCACCATCAGGGTCAGACGGAGGATGTGGTGACTGCCCCTCCGAGCCGCGCAGGAGTTCATCCGGATAGGAATGTGTCTGTGCAGGAGTAGGCACTGTTTCCAGAATGAAATCTGGACAGTGTTAATTTATTGTGTCTAAGCCTGAGGCTTGAAATAACAGTTACCAGCATTTGTGTTTTTGTATACACTTTGAAAGTTCTGGGTAGCTGAAAGTGGTTGGGTTTTTTTCAAGAATTAAAGCACTTCTGGCCTTCTTTTCAAATACCCTCTGTACACATAATGAGAGATATAGGCACACATTTACTGGCTTTTCGTTGGAGGGGGAAGTCAACTTAACATAAAGCAAACTGGTGAAGAAAGGGCAGAGGTAGCTCCGAACACAAAAGGTCTTGCTCTATTTCTTAAAGGTTCTCCTGTACCAACAGCAATTAGAAAGTTCAGCTGTAATTCCACCCCTCATTCATATAGGACCTTCTCTCACCTTCAACAGGAAATAGGGACTGAGTTAGGAGAGCCTGGATATAATAGAAGTCTGTGGCTGTGCCGCACTGCTGCCATCAATATAAATCTGTCATAAACACACTCGGCGAGGAAGAGGAACTTCCATACGCTGTGGCCTCTACATTTTTGGATGCAGACTCAGATTTATGGTGCACGGGAAGCAACAAGCCTCTGAGCCAGCGTGGGCCTTGCGAGCGCGCGGGGCCGCGCAGCCCCGTGTTCCTCAACTGAGCTGCACTTCCACAACTGCGTTTGTAACCACCTCCTGCCGGACAAGGCAGCTGGGGCGAAATAAGGCCGAGGAGATGGTCTCCTTACGCTGGATTTTCAGAACAAGGTGGCCTACAAAAGGAAAGCCAAACTTTTTAAGCTGGACTGGAATCGATTTGTTACGTGGTCTTCAAACGGCCACCCTGCACCTCCACGCGTATGAAATGGCCCCTCCTGCTTCCTTCGTTCCTGCGCGGGGTGGGACGCGCGTGCAACCCAGCGCTGAGGGGCCATCCTGTGAGGAAAGGTGGAAGAACCAGGCCCACAAAGCCATCACGATTCCAGTACAACTTTGTTCACCTTTCCAGCAAACTGCTAATCCCTGATAGAAAAAAAAACAGAGCTCTATCTAGAAGGCAGTTATATCAAGTGACTGGATTAAGGCGATTACTCTTATGAATCATGGTATCTTAAGAGTGTTTTTACATAAAGGGAACTACAAATGAAAGCAGCTTTGAGCAAATTGAAAAACAGCTCAGTGTCACTATTAAGTAATTAAAAACAATTTTTCCAAGTCAGCCTAATAGAAGGCTTCCTACATGCAACCAGTAACTGATTAAGTGAGTGACTCAAGCAGTAAAATCACAGTTGGGCCTATTTTCTTCGTCCTGGAAGGCCAAGTTCAATATTTTCCCTATGAGGCATGCCTTACTATAAAAAGAATGTGATGTTTGAACGTGAGTGTCTCTGCTCTCGCTGCTGGCACCCGAAGCCTTTCCTAGCCCTCCTGTCACATTTCAAGAGTGCAGGATGAATCACAATCATGTGGCTCACCTCCCTGCCAAATTCTTTTCTTCTGCTACCACTGCGAGTTCCTCCCAGACCGCTGCCAGCAGCGGCTGTTCCCCGGCCAAGACCGTGGGGGCGAGTGTCAGCGGGAGAGACGGAGCTCCCTCCTCCCTCCTCCTCCTCCTTCCAGGAAACAAGCAGGCGCAGTGTTATTGAGACCTGTAATCACAGGGCTAACTAAATAGATGGTGGAGTAGGTCGAGAAGGAGGAAAGGAGTAAGTAGGAGGCTGAAATGGAGGGAGAGAGGGGAAGGGGTGTGTGCGGGGCTGGCCGGACACTGCAGCCTGCGC